>BLSH010484347.1:159188-183579 GCA_018402905.1 Glandirana rugosa | reverse complement strand
TGTCCGAAGGTCATAGCTATCACCGACATCATAGTTCCAGCAAGATGGTGCACCACCACATTATGGGTGTCAGGTCCGAGCATTCCTAGATGAACAGTTTCCTGGAAAGTGGATTGGTTGTCGTGGGACAGTTGAATTGCCCCCAAGGTCTCCCGGTCTGACCCCCTTAGACTTTTATCTTTGGGGTCATCTGAAGGCAATTGTCTATGCTGTGAAGATACGAGATGTGCAGCACCTGAAACTACGGATACTGGAAGCCTGTGCTAGCATTTCTCCTGCGGTGTTGCTATCAGTGTGTGAAGAGTGGGAGAAGAGGGTTGCATTGACAATCCAACACAATGGGCAGAACATTGAACACATTTTATAAGTGGTCAGAAACTTGTAAATAACTCATGAAAGAATAAAGTTACGTTAAAACCAAGCACACCATTGTTTTTCATGTGAAATTCCCAATGTGTTTGATGTGTCACATGACCCTCTTCCTATTGAAAAAACAAAAGTTGGATTCAAAATGGCCGACTTCAAAATGGCCGCCATGGTCACCACCCATCTTGAAAAGTTTCCTCCCTCACATATACTAATGTGCCACAAACAGGAAGTTAATATCACCAACCATTCCCATTTTATTAAGGTGTATCCATATAAATGGCCCACCCTGTATATATATATATATATATATATATATATATATTATTTTTTACTATTTTTTTAAATAATGTTAACCACTTCCCGACCAGCCGCCTTATACTGCAAATGGCCAGCGGGGGAGCCAGTCAGCGGGTCTGGTGGACTTGATGTGCGCCGGCCACCCGTGACCGTTCCCCGCAGTGACAGTGTGTAAACAAGGCAGATCTCTGTTCTGATAGGGGAGATCACGCAGATCTTGTCTTTCTGCTATGCAGGAGGGCGGATCTGTGTGTTTGCCCAGGCAGTCCATCCCCCATACAGTTATAAAACACAAACAGGGAACACATTTAACCCTTTGATCACCCCTGAGGTTAACCCCTTCCCTGCCAGTGTCATTAGTACAATAACAGTGCATATTTTTAGCACTGATTACTGTAATAATGTCACTGGTTTCCAAAAAAAAAAATGTCAGTTAGGTGTCCGATCCGTCCGCCTTAATGTCGCAGTCCCGCTAAAAGTCGCAGATCACTGCCATTACTAGTAAAAAAAAAAATTTATAAAAATGCCATAAATCTATTCCCTATTTTGTAGATGCGATAACTTTTGCGCAAACCAATCAATATACGATTATTGGGATTTTTTTTTAACCAAAAATATGTAACAGAATATATATTGGCCTAAAATGATGAAGACATTTGTTTTTTTACATTTTTTTTTATTGGATGTGTTTTATAACAAAAAGTAAAAATATGTTTTTTCTTTTCAAAATTGTCGCTATTTTTTTTGTTTAGACCGCAAAAAATAAAAACAGCAGAGATGATCAAATACCACCATTACAAAGCTCTATTTGTGGGAAAAAAGGACATCAATTATGTTTCGGCACAGCGTCGCACGACTGCGCAATTGTCAGTGAAAGTGACGCAGTGAGGAAATGCAAAAAATGGCCTGGTCATTAAGGGGGTAAATCCTTCCGGGGCTGAAGTGGTTAAGTAACGTAACATGTTAACAAAAGATTTGATAAAAGAAGACATTGAAAATGCTTTTAGGAGTGTTAGATTCTGGCAATCCCTTCCATGAATTTTGGTTCCTCCCACCATCCCAAACAGCACTACTGTGTCTTATTATGACGTAGGGATCAATGGGAGGAACCGCTGAATGTGGCGGGAGATGCTGGCATCCTTCTGTGCGCCGCAACCCCCCTCAGCCCCCCTAATACTTTCCTGAACCCCTTCTTGATCCAGCAATGTTGCACGAAAGACTCAGCTGTCCGGAACTCTTCCTCCTCATTGGTAGAGACAGCACCGGGTGCCATTTGCTGTCAATCAAAGTCAGTGAGCCAATGAGGAGAGAAGGGGTGGGGCCAAGCTATGGCTCCATGTCTGAATGGACACACAGAGCTCTGACTCGGCAAGCTGCTGGCTGACGGGGCACTCGGCAGGAGGGAGGGGCCAGGAGAGCTGAAGAGGGACCCGAGAAGAGGAGGATCCAGGCTGCTCTGTGCAAAACCGCGTGTGTGGCGGCAACTAGGTGAGGAGTAGAAAGACAAGTGTGTCTTGCCTACAGTCAAGCATGGTGGTGGGAGTGTCATGGTCTGGGGCTGCATGAGTGCTGCCGGCACTGGGGAGCTACAGTTCATTGAGGGAACCATGAATGCCAACATGTACTGTGACATACTGAAGCAGAACATGATCCCCTCCCTTCGAAGACTGGGCCACAGGGCAGTATTCCAACATGATAATGACCACAAACATACCTCCAAGACGACCACTGCCTTGCTAAAGAAGCTGAGGGTAAAGGTGATGGACTGGCCAAGCATTTCTCCAGACCTAAACTCTATTGAGCATCTGCGGGGCATCCTCAAACGGAAGGTGGAAGAGCGCAAGATCTCTAACATCCACCAGGTTAGTGATGTCGTCATGGAGGAGTGGAAGACGTTTCCAGTGGCAACCTGTGAAGCTCTGGTGAACTCCATGCCCAAGAGGGTTAAGGCAGTACTGGAAAATAATGGTGGCCACACAAAATATTGACACTTTGGGCCCAGTTTGGACATTTTCACGTAGGGGTGTACTCACTTTTGTTGCCAGCTGTTTAGACATTGATGGCTGTGTGTTGAGCTATTTTGTGGAGACAGTAAATTTACACTGTTATACAAGCTGTACACTCACTACTTTACATTGTAGTAAAGTGCCATTTCTTCAGTGTTGTCACATGAAAAGATATAATAAAATATTTACAAAAATGTGAGGGACGTACTCAGTTTTGTGAGATACTGTAAGTATGACACGTGCAATTCATTTCGTTACAAAGTTGTTTTTCGTCAAAATTCAGCACATTTGTTCATTTGGAAGCATCCGAATGAACAAAAGACTATTTGACAAATCTTTTCGAAAACAAATTTTGTAAAAAAACTTAAATTCAAAAATCAGAACATCTGAAAATCAGAAAGAACGAAAACCTGAAAATGCGAAAATTCTAAAGAATGAAAAACATTCAAATAATTTCATTTTTTCACATTTTCTATTATAATTAAATTATTAACCATTATTATAGGGTTTTTTTTATTAATAATAAATAATAATAAAAACTATAATAATAGTTATAAACGATTAAATTATAGGCACTGAAATTTTCTTTCAAATTTGGCTAACTGTTAGCGAACGTAACAAATATGAATTTATCCGAAGTTACGAATTATCCGAAATAACGAATGTCGATCATAACGAATATTACGATAAACGAAAAAAAAAAAAAAAAAGAATGAAACGAAAAAGTAAAAAACAAATTTTTCGTACGTATGAGATGTTATTTTTAAAAAGAAATAAAAGCAAGACTTTAACCACTTGCCGTCCGCCCACCGTCAAATGACGGCGGGGCGGAACGGCTATTACTGCTGGCGGACGCCATATGACGTTGCCCCTTTGAGCCGGTATTGCGCGTGATCTGGCGCGCGCATCCCGGCTCTGTCGGTGTCGGTGTGTCCCCAGGACACACCGCGTCACCAACAGGGGTGAACAGCCATTGGTTATGGCTGATCACAAATGGCACGTCCCTCATTCGCACAGCGCATGTGCGCGATCAGGAGCGCGCTGTGAGTGCGCGTCAGTGGCGGCGTGTTCCCAGGGAACACTGCCTGTCACCGACACTGGTAGCAGCTGCCGGCCGGCGGCTGTTACCTTGTGATCGGCTGTGATCTACTTCACAGCCGATCACATCCAATGTAAACAGAGCGGTAGCTCACTGTTACCAGCTCTTCTCTCCTCACACAGTTTCTAGTGTGAGGAGAGAAGAGCTGGGATCAGTGAGTTACTGATCTGTTAAATAAAAACACACAGCTGTCACATCCCCCCTGCCCCCCAATGCACCTGTCACCCAACAGTCACCCCATCTGACCCCATAAAGTGTACCTGTCATCATAAAGTGTACCTGTCATCATAAAGTGCACCTGTCATCAGACTGCCGTCAGTGACCATGGCATGTCACCCATCACCCATCAGTGACCACCGCCAGTCACCCGTCACCCATCAATGACCACCGCCAGTCACCCGTCACCCATCACTGACCACCGCCCGTCACCCATCAGTGACCACCGCCAGTCACCCATCAGTGACCACCGCCAGTCACCCATCACACATCAGTGACCACTGCCAGACACCGGTCACCCATTAGTGACCAACTCCAGACACCCGTCACCCATCAGTGACCACCGCCAGACACGCGGCACCCATCAGTGACCACCACCAGTCACCCATCAGTGACCACCACCAGTCACCCATCTTTGACCACCACCAGACACCCGGCACCCATCAGTGACCACCACCAGTCACCCATCACCCATCAGTGACCACCACCAGTCACCCATCAGTGACCACCACCAGACACCCGTCACCCATTAATGACCACCACCAGAGACCCGTCACCCATCAGTGACTACCGCCAGTCACCCATCACCTATCAGTGACCACCGCCAGTCATCCGTCACCCATAAGTGACCACTGCCAGTCACCTATCACCCATCAGTGACCACCACCAGACACCCGTCACCCATCAGTGACCACCGCCAGACACTCGTCACCCATCAGTGACCACCGCCTTTCACCCATCAGTGACCACCGCCAGTCACCCATCAGTGACCATCGCCAATCACCTGTCAGTGACCGTCACACCCATGAGTAAACATCACCTGTAAAAGTCTCACACATTTGGCATCGCCATACACAGGGGGAGTAGTAGAATGTATTTTGGGGGGGTAATTTTTTCTATGTACATGCTATGTGTTGGAAATATCATATAAATGGACAACTTTGTGTAAAAGTAAAAGCGTTTTCATTTTTTTCCCACATTTTCCAAAAACTACTGGAAAAAAATTACATGTTCAAAAGACTCATTATGCCTCATATATTATACGTTGTGGTGTTTGCTTTCCAAAATGGGGTCATTTTGTGGCCAACTCCATTGTCCTTGTGCTCCAGGACCTTCAAAAGTGTAATAGGGGGTTGAGAAATGAGATGTGTAATTTATGCTTCTAAAATGCCTGAAGGTGCTACTTCAATGTTGGGCCTCTGTATGTGGTCAGGCTATGTAAAAGTCTCACACATGCGGTATCAACATACTCAGGAGGAATAGCAGAATGTATTTTGGGGTGTCATTTTTGCTATGTACATGCTATGTGTTGGAAATATCTTATAAATTGACAACTTTGTGTAAAAAAATGCGTTTTCATTTTTTTCCCACATTTTCCAAAAACTACTGGAAAAAAATGAACAGTTCAAAAGACTCATTATGCCTCAAAGATTATTCGTTGGGGTGTTTGCTTTCCAGAATGGGGTCATTTTGTGGGCAATTCCATTGTCCTGGTGCTCCAGGGCCTTCAAATTGTGATAGGTCGTCATGACATTAGATGTGTAATTTATGTCCCTAGAATACCTGACGGCGCTCCCTGCATGGTGGGCCTCTGTATGTGGCCAGGCTGTGAAAAAGTCTCAGACATGTGATATCGCCATACTCAGGAGGAGTAGTAGAATGTGTTTTGGGGTGTAATTTGTGGTATGCATGTGCTGTGTGTGAGAAATAACCTGTTACAAGGACAATTTTGTGAAAAAAAAAAAAAAAAAGAAAAAAAAAAATCTTCATTTTGCAAAGAATTGTGGGAAAAAATTACAACTTCAAAAAATTCACCATGCCTCTTACTAAATACCTTGGAATGTCTACTTTCCAAAAAGGGGTCATTTGGGGGGTATTTGTACTTTCCTGGCTTGTTAGGGCCTCAAGAAATGAGATAGGCTGTCAGTATATCAGGTGTGATCAGATGTGATAAATTTTCAATGATTGGCACCATAGCTTGTAGACTCTATAAATTACACAAGGACCAAATAATATACACTAATTTGAGTTATTTTTACCAAAGATAGGTAGCAGTATAAATTTTGGCCAAAATTTACAAAGAAAAATTACTAATTTGCAAAATGGTATGACAGAAACAAAGAAAAAGGCATTTTTTCACAAAACGTTCAATCTTTTTTTATTTATAGCACAAAAAATAAAAAACCCCTAGTGATTAAATACCACCAAAAGAAAGCTCTATTTGTGTGAAAAAAAGGACGCAAGTTTCATATGGGTACCGTGTTGCATGACTGAGTAATTGTCATTCAAAATGTGATAGCGCTGAAAGCTGAAAAATGGCCTGGACAGGAAGGGGGTTTTCGTGCCCAGTACTGATGTGGTTAATATCACTTTAATTCTGAATGAACCCTTAGTTCTACATTGAATTTGTTTTTTTCTTTTATATTTCCTTGATTAATCCCTTGGTGCTGGCGCCTAACGGCCCTTTAAGAGCTTTAGGATGCCTGGAGGTGGGGCGGGGTTTATGATCATGTGACCACTGTGATTGGTTGTCACATGATCGGAAAGCTCCTGTTCGCAAGCAGCGATCAGGAACTTTCCATTAGCCACTGGTAACTCTGCTGGGAGTGCGCAGGGCGCGCATGCTTGGCACAGCTGTATTTGCCCAAATTCACGCAAATATGCGGCCGCTCAGCTCCAAAGCCCACCCGCCAAGAGGCCACATATTTGCGTGGGGCGCCATTTTTGCTTATGTTTTCTGTGTCTGTTGTGGGCGTCATTTCCACCCTTCCTTGTTTCCCATGCCGAAATCCCAGGCATGCTCGAGCTCAGTATTACAACAGCTGCAGCTGCTTGCTCATATGGACGTCTCTGTGATGCACTGGTTCACTCCCCCTGTGTGACGTCTCCCATTCACAAGGGGAGAACCCATGCCGTTTACAGGGGAAATAAGAGACCCGGCATGCTGTTGATAAAGAAGCGGCACACATAGCGCGCTGTATATCAAATGGCAGTCTGCGCATGCATCGGTGACGTCATAAAAGATTGCATGACGGATTGTGAGAAGAATGTGCAAGTAAGTGAAGTTTCACAGGCACTGATCAGTAGCGTTATCTACGTAGATTAAAATGAGATAAAGTTGAACTAGAGAGGTTACAACCACTTCAAAGGGGTTGTAAAGTCTCAAGGTTTTTCCTCTTAATGCATTCTATGCATTAGGGGAAAAACCTTCTGTATTGCAGCACCCCCCCCCCAGAGCCCCCTTTTACTTACCTGAAGCCGATCGTTCCAGCGTCGAAGACGAGCCCAGCAGCTCCAGCCGCTGTCTCGGGTCCTCATAGGGTAGATTGATAGCAGCAAGAACTATTGGCTCCCGCTGCTGTCAATCAAATCCAGTAATGCGGGAGCCGGGGGTGGGGCCGAGTCCTACTGTCTGTGTCAATGGACACAGCAGCAGAACTCGTGAGCATGCCCACATGGGTGCCCCCATGGAAATCGCTTCTCCAGGGGGGCACCCGATGAGGAGCAGCCAAGAGAACCACGAGGGGACCGCAGAAAAGGAGGATCCTGGCCGCGTTGTGCAAAACCCTTACACAGAGCAGGTAAGTATGACATGTTTGTTATTAAAAAAACAAAACAAACATTTACAATCACTTTAAAGAAAATAGAAGAAATGCTGCAGCCATAATGCCATCATCGGTGGCTCAAAAAGAAAAATTAACTATTGCAAACCAATCAAAAAAAAGCCATTGGGGAAGAACACTCCAAGTTGCTTTTATTATTTTCCAAAAAATCATTTGATGGATTTGTGAGAAAATGCGTTGTATCTGTCAAAAACGTCTCACTCTTCGGGAAGGTCTTGATTTAGATCTTCGACACTAATGATGTCATTTATGACAGAATGACAGCAAATGAATTTCGTGAGGGGGGGTGGAAACATCCAGCCGGCTCTTGAAGAACAACAATAAGAGTAATATGCATCCCCAAGGGGGAACAGATGAAAAGTTCAGGCAATAAGGAGAAGCATGTACTTCTGATCTCAGACAAGCCTCATTTCAAGGCGTCTTTGAAAAGTACAATTTGGGCTTTTTTTTTTCCAACGGGAACATTTTTTTTTTTTAATGCAATGAATTTTCAGGGCGGTTTGTAAAAATCCGGAGAGTCTGGCTGCCGGCTAACATTATAGCAGGTGCCAAAATCTCTACCTAGTTTTTGTGATTTACAAGTGGAAGCTTGTCCTACCGGCAGCCCACAAAACAGCGTGAGCGGTGCAAACCGGGGGGGCATTTTGCTCCGAATCGATTCGTCTTTGCCTTACTAATCTCTCATGATCCCCTAAAGGGGTTTTTAATTTAAGCATCTGGAAATCCTTATGGCTCGGAAAAAATTGAAGGTGCTGAGTGGATAAACAGCTGAGCCATTAAAGCCTTGGAAATAAACAAAGCATTTTGCTGGAGTTCTTTTTTTTTGCCTCTTTTTTATGTTAGTCAAACATACACTGTGTACTTTTTTCCCAAACGTACTTTTTTTTCCTTGCAGATAATCTCATGACACTTAATGATACCATTAAAACCGACAACTTGTGTTTATTTGCATAAAAAGAACATTGTCAGATGCACACCAGGAACGCATTCTGCCTGGAAATGATAGCGTTGCTTTCACAGCGAACTTTTAAATACTGTTGTTGAAGGTTTCTACCGGCGCATTGCTTCTCCCAATCTGTTTAGACACGCAGAGGAGGGGGGTTTATTTCAATGCCGTTCATCACGATCACTCCGAAACAAATAGGAACTGTAAAAACACAGATAAAAGCATCCCTGAAAGTGACAGAATTTCTCAAGATTTTTAACATTTATTGGGATACTTTGTACCAAAGAAAATTCTACCTAATTGGGCGCCGATATTAAAACAGAAAACAAAACATAAAACATAGAAGTGAGACGGCAGAAAAAAAAAAGACCAATCGGTCCATCAAGCCGGCCCCAATTTTTTTTCTTTTAATGACTACAAGATTTACCTCCCTTCATGACCAGGCTATTTTTTTATGATACGGCACTGCATTATTTTAAATGAAAATTGCGCAGTCGTGCAACGTAGTACACAAAGAAAATGTATGGACTTATTTTTTTTTTTTTTATTAACATAATTTTTTTTATGTAGTAAAGTCCCAGATGTCGTATGGACTTATTTTAGGCCAATACAGTCCCCGGGTTACAAACAAGATAGGGTCTGTAGGTTTGTTCTTAAATTGAATTTGTTTGTAAAGCCCCGTACACATGGTTCGACGATCGCATACAACAGGTCGTACTCACGACCGTTGTGTGCGAAATCGATCGTTTGTATGTGCGATTTGAACAGTCGAACATACGACAGTCGTACAAGGGAGTTGTATGAGCAAACTAGAAAACTTGGTCGTACCAACAAGCTCTCATACGACCGTTGCATCGTGTGTACAGAGCAGTTGGTGCAACAAAGTTGTATTGTGTAAAACATACATGCTCCAAAGTCAGGAATGGCTGGATGCTAATTACATGCACCTGAACGTTCTCTCCACCGTACGATCGTGTAGTGCAGTCAGTATGCTACATACAACAACCAACATACGATTCGACACGGTCGTACGTGCGATCGTCGAACCGTGTGTAAGGGGCTTAAGTGGGAACAGGTACAATTTTTTAAGTGTTGTTTCAGCCGAAAAAAAAAATGTTTCGCCTCACTTCCTGTCCCAATGATAATTGGATTTTGAAAATTTTGGGTTGTTGTAGAAACAAGGATTGGTGATAAAGCTTCAGTGGAGACACCTTTTTCCCATAATAACTCTTACAGGGGTGAATTTCCCTTCCTAGAGGGAGATTTCCTCTCACTTCCTGTTGTCTTCCTCCGTTTGTAAGTAGGAGTTGTTTGTAAGTTGGATGTTTGTAACTAGGGGACCGCTTGTATGTATTCTTCTATTCCACCCGACGCATTTCGTCATCACTGACGTCGTCTGGGGCTCGGGATCCCCAAGCATGCAGCATAGATGTACTCTCAGACCAATGAAGGCTTTGCAAGGCATATGCGTTTCCTCCGATCCCTCTGATACTTCAATTCTTGCGGAGGCTCAGGCTGGAACCTGTGGAGATCCTTGCAGCGATTCCCTTTTGGCCGAACAGGCCATGGTTTCCACTTCTCACGCTCCTCAGCTTTAGGGACCCAGTTCCTCTTCCAGTCAGGCTGGATCTTTTATCACAAGGGAAAGTTCTGCACCCTTGCCCATCATATTTGCACCTTAAGGTCTGGTCGTTGAGAGGGAAAGGCTGAAAGCCCTAGGCTGCCCTCAAGAGGCTATTCCGACCCTTATGAATGCCAAAAGGGGAAGCACTAACAGGGTCTATGAGCGAATCTGGGCAAGATTTTCTCTCCACGTGAGTGCAAGACCCAGCCTTGTTAGCTCTCCAAGTACCATGGACATTCTAAATTTACTACAGTCTGGCCTCGATCTGGGTCTTTCAGTTAGCTCACTTAGGGTCCAGGTGTCAGCCATTTCTGCATTTACCGGCACTTCATGGGCTGGAGACAGACTCATTCATCAATTTCTTAAAGGAGCAGTCAGACTAAAACCACAAAGGAGACGAAGATTTCCCAAGTGGGACCTCCTTCTTGTCCTGGATGCCTTGTCACATGTTTTCACTTCATCAGAACCTCTGTCATTGAAAGAGCTAACCATGAAGACAGCATTCCTAGTGACAGTAACCTCAGCCAAGCGTGTATCAGAACTTAGAGACCTGGGATCAGTGGAGCCCTTCTTGACCTTCTTTCCCGAAAGGGCAGTGTTGGTGCCCATGTTGGGAGCAAGACCAAAAGTAACTACGGTCTTCAGCGAAAATAAGGAGATTGTGCTCCCTACCTTCAAAACATCAGATGACAGGGAGGTCCACCCCCTGGATGTGGCACACTCCATAAAACAATACCTGGAGGCCACGGCTCACTTTCGGAGATCTGAGCATCTCTTTGTTCTGCTCCAAGGGAAAAACAAGGGCTTACGAGCTTCAACCAGATCGATATCAGCCTGGATTGTACAGACTATACAGTGGGCTTACAGAGCAAAGGGCATGGCTCCTCCTGAGGCAGTGATGACACACTCAACTCGGGGTATCGCAGATTTGCGCCATGTAGCACCGTATGTGATCTGCAGAGCAGCCTCCTGGTTGTCCATACACACCTTTGTGGCCCACTACTGTGTCAAACCGGCTGCTCTGTCTTCTGTTAATTTTGGGGTTCAAGTTTTGTCAATTGACAATAATAATTAAACCTTTTTTGCTATCAGCATTTTCCCACCCGTGTGTGTAGCGTGTTATTTCCCACACGTATGCTGTGCTGCCATGGAGTCTGTCAGGAAAACTGAAAAATTTCTGTCAAATACTTACCGTAATTTTCCTTTCCGGATAGACTCCAGAACAAATGGGCAAATGTGTGTAACCAATCCCCTGCTTTTAACGCATACTGTTAGACAGGTCAATTTGGCTGGTGTCAAGCTTATGGCAAGTAGAGCTTGGTTTTTCCTTGGATTTTTGTTGTAACTAAATATTTATATATGGGGGATCAGGACCTGCTGGTGATCCCTCTAGTGATATAAAGATCTATATAGAGGAATCAGGACCTCCTTCCTCCTGCTGGTGACCCCTCTAGTGATCTAAAGATCTATATAGAGGAATCAGGACCTCCTTCCTCCTGCTGGTGATCCCTCTAGTGATATAAAGATCTATATAGAGGAATCAGGACCCCCTTCCTCCTGCTGGTGATCCCTCTAGTGATATAAAGATCTATATACAGGGTGGGCCATTTATATGGATACACCTTAATAAAATGGGAATGGTTGGTGATATTAACTTCCTGTTTGTGGCACATTAGTATATGTGAGGGGGGAAACTTTTCAAGATGGGTGGTGACCATGGCGGCCATTTTGAAGTCGGACATTTTGAATCCAACTTTTGTTTTTTCAATAGGAAGAGGGGCATGTGACACATCAAACTTATTGGGAATTTCACAAGAAAAACAATGGTGTGCTTGGTTTTAACATAACTTTATTCTTTCATGAGTTATTAACAAGTTTCTGACCACTTATAAAATGTGTTCAATGTGCTGCCCATTATGTTGGATTGTCAATGCAACCCTCTTCTCCCACTCTTCACACACTGATAGCAACACCGCAGGAGTAATGCTAGCACAGGCTTCCAATATCTGTAGTTTCAGGTGCTTTCCCCCCTCACATATACTAATATGCCACAAACAGGAAGTTAATATCACCAACCATTCCCATTTTATTAAGGTGTATCCATATAAATGGCCCACCCTGTAGATTAGTGGTTCTCAACTACTGTCCTCAGGACCAACCAACAGGCCAGGTTTTCAAAATAACTGAAATACATCACAGGTGATATCATTTGCTGCTCAGTGATTGCAGTATTCTAGTCTGCATCTCCTACAGGCACTTTAGCTAGATAGCGTATTACTGTGTAAAAAAAAGAAAGAAAAAAGATAGATAGATAAAAAGATAGATAAATCAAAATGAAAAGATAGATAGGGCTATCTGTATACAGTCCGACAGTGCAAGAATATGTATATATACCCTTTTAGTGTATATATATATATATATATATATATATATATATATATATACACATATATACGCCTTTAGTGTAGTAGACTATATACAGCTAATTCAGTGTATATAATATATAGCGTCCGTTTAGGCAGTGCAAGAATATATATATGTATATACACAGTATTTTACAAAAGTGAGTACACCCCTCACATTTTTGTAAATATTTTATTCTTTCTTTTCATGTGACAACACTGAAGAAATGACACTTTGCTACAATGTAAAGTAGTGTACAGCTTGTATAACAGTGTAAATTTGCTGTCCCCGCAAAATAACTCAACACACAGCCATTAATGTCTAAACCGCTGGCAACAAAAGTGAGTACACCCCTGTGAAAAGTGAAAAGTGAAAATGTGAAAAGTGAAAATGTCCAAATTGGACCCAATTAGCCATTTTCCCTCCCCAGTGTCATGTGACTCGTTAGTGTTACAATGTCTCAGGTGTGAATGGGGAGCAGGTGTGTTAAATTTGGTGTTATCGCTGTCACTCTCTCATACTGATCACTGGAAGTTTAACATGGCACCTCATGGCAAAGAACTCTCTGAGGATCTGAAAAAAAGAATTGTTGCTCTACATAAAGAAGATTACCAAGACCCTGCAGGATGGTGGCAAAGACCATACAGCGGTTTAACAGGACAAATTCCACTCAGAACAGGCCTCGTCATGGTTGACCAAAGGAGTTGAGTGCACATACTCAGCATCATATTCAGAAGTTGTCTTTGGGAAATAGACGTATGAGTGCAGCCAGCATTGCTGCAGAGGTTGAAGGGGTGGGGGTCAGCTTGTCAGTGCTCAGACCATACGCCGCACACTACATCTAATTGGTCTGCATGGCTGTCATCGCAGAAGGAAGTCTGTTCTAAAGATGATGAAAGCCTGCAAACAGTTTGCTAAAGGCAAGCAGACTAAGGACACGGATTACTGGAACCATGTCCTGTGTTCTGATGAGACCAAGATACATTTATTTAGTTCAGATGGTGTCAAGCTTACAGTATGTGGTGGCAACCAGGTGAGGAATACAAAGACAAGTGTGTCTTGCTTACAGTCAAGCATGGTGATGGGAGTGTCATGGTCTGGGATGGCACTGGGGAGCTACAGTTCATTGAGGGAACAATGAATGCCAACATGTACTGTGACATACTAAAGCAGAGCATGATCCCTTCCCTTTTGGAGACTGGGCTGCAGGGCAGTATTCCAACATGATATTCCAACACGATAACAACTCCAAACACACCCCCAAGACGACCACTGCCTTGCTAAAGTAGCTGAGGGTAAAGGTGATAGACTGACCAAGTATGTCTCCAGACCTAAGCCCTATTGAGCATCTGTGGGGCATCCTCAAATGGAAGGTGGAGGAGTGCAAGGTCTCTAACATCCACCAGCTCTGTGATGTCATCATGGAGGAGTGGAAGAGGACTCCAGTTTAAGGCAGTGCTGGAAAATAATGGTGGCCACACAAACTATTGACACTTTGGGCCCAATTTAGACATTTTCACTTAGGGGTGTACTCACTTTTGTTGCCAGCGGTTTAGACGTTAATGGCTGTGTGTTGAGTTATTTTGAGGGGACAGCACATTTACTCTGCTATACATGCTGTACACTCACTACTTTACATTGTAGCAAAGTGTAATTTCTTCAGTGTTGTCACCTGAAAAGATAGAATAAAATATTTACAAAAATATAAGGGGTATACTCACTCTTGTGAGATACTGTATATACACAGTCTAATATATATATATTTATATACACACACAGCATATTCGGGGGTGTACATACGGTATATAGTACACTTGACGTGGTGTCTTAAAATATATACAGTTTTTAACCCCCAGAGCCCTTTTTTACATTTGTTGTTTACAAGTTAAAATCAGGTTTTTTTATTTACTTAGAACCCCCAAACATTATATATATATTTTTTCCAAACACCCTAGAGAATAAAATGACAATCATTGCAATACTTTTTGTCACACGGTATTTGCGCAACGGTCTTTCCAGCGCTTTTTTTTTTTTGGAAAAAAAAACACTTTTTTGAGTTAAAAAATAAGGCAACAGTAAAGTTAGCCCAATTTTTTGTATATTGTTAAAGAGGATTTTACGCCAAGTAAATTGATAACATACATGTTAATGTTGAAAATCTTGTGGAATGGAGACAAAATCCGGTACTTAAAAATCTCCATAGGCAAGGCTTTAAAAAATTTTAACGGTTACCAGGTTAGAGGTGCAGAGGAGGTCTTTTGCTAGAATTATTGCTCACACTCTGGTGATTGCGGCGATACCTCACATGTGTGGTTTGAACACCATTTTCATATGCGGGGGCGACTTACGTATGCATTTTCTTTGCTGCAAGAGCTCGCAGGGTCGGTGGCGCTTTAAAATTTTTTTTTTTTTTAATTTTAACACTGTTCCTTTAAAAAAATCTGATCACTTTTATTGCTATCACAAGGAATGTAAACATCCCTTGTCATTGTAATATATGGTGATAGGTACTCTTTATGGAGGGATGGGGGGGGTCTAAAAGACCCCCCATCCTTACTTTACACTTCATGGTATTCAGATCACCAAAAACGGCGATTCTGAATTCTGGCATTGTTTAAAACCGGTGTAGCTAGCCGCCGAGTAAACTGTTGTAACGTTGCTTCTGGAAGTATACGAAAGGAGTCCCTATCAAAGCTGATTCCAGCTTCCACAGGGACTCCACACAGCTGGCGGATGTGCCGGATCAGAGCTCCAGTCTCCCAGTGGGACAGGAGGCCGGAGAAGAGCAGTGGACGGTGGCGGGAGGGGGGGATGTCCCCTCCAGCTGCCTGGGATAACAACTGAGCGGCTCCCAAGCCAGATCGGCTCTTATCAGCCGATAGCCGGCCACCCGCTCTAAAAAAACGGTAGCAGGGTATAGCCTGTAGCTGCAAACCATACCCCAATACTTCCACTTAAACCTGCCACCGTTTATAAACAGCGATTTGCGTTAAGTGGTTACACTAATTTACAACAGCAGGGCCCATTCCTGAGCCCAAAAAGAGTAACTGCAAGGGGTTACAGTGTTCTGCCACCGACAACACCCAAGGCCCAATTTTTCACCACCTGTTTGACTGGGGCATGTCATCACAATTTTTAACCACTTAACGCAGATCGCCATTTATAAACGGTGGCAGCTTTAAGTGGAAGTATCGGGGTATAGCCTGCAGCTACAGGCTATACCCAGGAACCATTTTTAGAGCAGGCAGCCGGCTATCTGGTGATAATGGCCGATCCGGCCCCCCCCTCCCACCACTGTCCGCCGCTCTTCTCCAGTCTCCCGTCCCACCAGGAGACCGACTCCGATCTGACACTTCTGGACGCTGTGTGGAGTCCCTGTGGAAGCCGGAATCGGCTTCAATCGGGACTTCTTCATACATTTCCAGAAGCAACGGCACAACGTCACTTCTGGTTTACTCGGCGGCAAACGGTGCCAGTTTTAAAAAAATTACAGTATTCAGAATCACCGTTTTTGGCGATCTGAATATTGTGAAGTGCAAAGGATGGATGGGGGGTCTTTTAGACCCCCCATCCCTCCATAAAGAGTACCTGTCACCATATATTAGTATCAGAAGGGATGTTTACATTTCTTGTGAAAGCAATAAAAGTGATCAGATTTTTAATTTTTTTAAACAAACAGTGTTAAAAAAATAAATAAATGTAAAAAAAATTTCAAGTGCCACTGTAACCGCAAGCTCACGCAGAAAAGAAAATGCATATGTAAGTCACACCCGCATATGAAAACTGCGTTCAAACCACACATGTGAGGTATCACTGCGATCGCCAGAGTGTGGGCAATAATTGTAGCAAAAGACCTCCTCTGCACCTCTAGCCTGGTAACCATTAAAAACAATTAAAGCGTCGCTTATGGAGATTTTTAAGTACCGGAGTTTGTCGCCATTCCGCAAGTGTGCGCAATTTTCAACCGTAACATATATGGCATCTATTTACTCAACATAACAACCTCTTTCACAATATACAAAGAAATTGGGCTAAAAACTACTAAAAGCTACTATAAACTAATTTACAACATCAGGGTCCGCAAAATTAAAAAAAAATGATGTGGGGTTCCCCCCCAAAATCCAAACCAGGCCCTTCAGGTTTGGTATGGATTTTAAGGGGAACCCTGAGCCAAATTTAAAAGAAAATGACGAGGGATCCCCCCAAAATCCAAACCAGACCCTTATCCAAGCACGCAGCCCTGGCATGGCAGAAGGGGGTGGGGACGAGCGCCCCCCCTCCGAACCATACCAGGCCACATGCCCTCAACATAGGGAGGATGCTTTGAGGTCGCCCCCTAAAGGACCTTGTCCCCATGTTGATGGGGAGAAGGGCCTCATCCTCACAACCCTGGCCGGTGGTTGTGGGGGTCTGTGGGCAAGGGGCTTATCAGAATCTGGAAGCCCCCTTTAATAAGGGGGCCCCCAGATCCCAACCCCCCCATGTGAATAGGTTTGGGGTATTTTGTACCCCAACCCTTCACCAAAAAAGGAGTGTAATGTAAAAAAAAAAACAAGAGGAAATTTTTGACAAGTTCTTTATTTTGTAAAAAAGCTCTTTTCTTCATTCTTCCGCCATCTTCTCCTGGCCCGGTCCTTCTTCTGGTCTTCTGCTTCTTCTTTTAGTCTTCTTGCTTCCTCTCTTCGTCTTCAATCTTCATCTTCTTCTTCTTTCTTCTTTACCTGCTGCTGCAGTCTGGCCAAAACTTATTCACATGGGGGGGTGGGATCTGGGGGCCCCCTTATTAAAGGGGCTTCCAGATTCCAATAAGCCCCCTGCCCGCAGACCCCCACAAGCACCAGCCAGGCTTGTGGGGAAGAGGCTCTTGTCCCCATCAACATGGGGACAAGGTGCTTTGAGGTGGGGGGCAGACCCCCCCCCCCCCAAAGCACCCATATAACCGGCTAGGGTTCCATGCTCAGCTAAGGGTCTGGTTTAGATTTTAGGGGGAACCCCACGTCAATTTGTTTTAAAATTTGACGTGTGGTTCCCCTTAATAGCCAAACCAGACCTGAAGAGCCTGGTTTGAATTTGGGGGGGACCCCATGCACTTTTTTACAGCGATTTTTTTGTATATTGCTGGGAACCGCCAATACATTACAGCCACGATTTTAAATGACAATTTTTCCTATGGAAATGTAATTTTGCTCTGGCTTTGTTCTACACCTCATAGAAACATAGAAACATAGAAAAGTGACGGCAGAAAAAGACTGAGTAGTCCATCGAGTCTGCCCCTTTTTATTTATTTATTTTATTTATTTATTTATTTATTTTTTACATTAACCTTGTTGTCTGACTATAGATTTATGTTTATCCCAAGCATGTTTGAAGCCATTTACTGTTGACTGTCTCACAACCTCTGTTGGTAGTTTATTCCAATCATCAACCACCCTTTCAGTAAAATAATACTTTCTAAGATTAGTTTTGAACTTCCCCCCAGTTAGTTTGAGGTCACCGTGTTCTTGATTTTCGTTTCATACTGAAAAGACTGCCCTCCTGAACCTTATTCACCCCCTTGATGTATTTAAAGGTTTCAATAATGTCCCCCCTCTCCCTTCTTTCCTCCAGACTGTTCCTCACAGAGATGCGCACTTTTACATACAGACTAAGAACACCCCCCAGGCACAATATTTAAAGGATTTTTTCTTTTTTTTTCACTTTAAGCATTATTAAAATCACTGCTCCTGAAAAAAAAGGGATTTTACTAAAACTTACCGTAAAATCCTTTTCTCCGAGTTCACTGACAGACGCAGCTCATCATGACGTGTGGGGGTTTATGCTTGTCCCACTAGGAGTTAAATAGGCAGGGAAAAGAAACAGCTGGCCCCTCCCATGGGGGCCGTCCTCTCTTCCCACATAAACCCCCTCATAGCATAGCTCTCCAGTTTGTACACAAGCCGTACAAGAACAGAGCACAGAGGGGTGGGTGCTGCGTCTGTCAGTGAACTCGGAGAAAAGGATTTTAAGGTAAGTTTTAACAAAATCCCCTTTTCTCCTATCGTTCACTGACAGACACAGCTCATCATGACGTGTGGGGACGTCTCCAAGCTGTGTCAAAAAGAGGGGTGGGTAAACGCTAACAACAATACCCAACTGAGCCTCTAAGGAGGCGCCTACACTGCCGCCTGCCAAACTTTGTGGCCAAAAGCAGCATCCGAAGATGCAAACACATCAACTTTATAAAACTTAGTGAATGTGTGAACTGAGGCCCAAGTGGCCGCCTTGCACACCTGTGACACCGAAGCCTGGTGTCTAAAAGCCCAGGAAGTGCTAACAGCCCAGGTAGAATGAGCCGTGACCGGAAAAGGGGGAACCTTGCCCCGAACAGAATACGCATGGGTCACAGTCTGTCTGATCCAACGAGAAATCGTAGCCGACGAGGCCGCCAAACCTTTGCACGGACCCTCTGACAGCACAAACAAGGCATCAGCTTTACGAAAAGAAGCTGTAGCAGCCAAGTACACTCGTAAGGCACTCACTACATCCAAAGCATGCAACTCAAACTCCTTTGGGTGCGATGGGCGAGGGCACAATGAAGGAAGATCAATATCTTCATTAATGTGAAAGGAAGAAACCACCTTCGGAAGGAAGGAAGGAGAGGGTCGCAAGACCGTCTTGTCCCTATGTAGGACCAGGTAGGGAGACTTGCACGATAGTGCTGCTAATTCAGACACCCGTCTGACGGAAGTGATGGCAACTAAAAAGGCCACCTTCTGCGACAGCAGTTGTAAGGAAATCTCCCTGATATTCTCATATGGCGGTTTCTGAAGTACAGAAAGCACCAAATTCAGATCCCACGGAGCCACCAGAGCCTTCACCCAAGGTGCCACATGTCGCACACCTTTTACAAAGGTACGAATCAACGAGTGCGAAGCCAAAGGTCTCTGAAAAAGAATCACCAGATCCGATATCTGGCCCTTGAGAGTGCTCAAAGGCAGTTTTTGTTCAGGCCCCGCTGCAAAAAAGTCAGGACCCTGGACATGACATAAG
Organism: Glandirana rugosa; assembly: GCA_018402905.1. Lineage (NCBI taxonomy): Eukaryota > Metazoa > Chordata > Amphibia > Anura > Ranidae > Glandirana > Glandirana rugosa. The sequence continues at coordinate 163,967 of BLSH010484347.1, read as the reverse complement.
AGCGAGGGTTATGACCCTCCGCCTCGCACCAAGCTATATAAGCCTTCCAGGTGCGGTGGTAAATCTTGCGAGAAGTACACTTGCAAGCTTTCAACAACGTAGGGATCACTGAGTCAGCGACTCCCTTGTCTCTTAGCACCTGGGACTCAATAGCCAAGCCGTCAAAGCCAGTGAGGGTAAAGCAGGGTGCAAGATGGGCCCCTGAGACAGAAGGTCGTCTCGCAGTGGGAGCCGCCAAGGGGTGTCTGCCACCATTTGCACCACGGCGGCGTACCAAGTGGGCCGAGGCCAATCTGGAGCCACCAGGATTATTGGTATCCCCTCCGCCACTATCCTGCGTATCAATCATGGAAGCAGTTTTATCGGAGGGAAGGCGTACAGAAGGCGGTAACGGCCCCAGGGGGCCACCAGAGCGTCCGTGGCCACTGCCAACTTATCCTTCGTTCTGGACACAAAGGTCTCCACCTTGTGATTGAACCGAGACGCCATGAGATCCACGTCTGGCGTCCCCCATCTGCGGTAAATCTGATTGAACACCTCCAGGTGGAGAGACCACTCTCCCTGGTCCAGCGTCTGGCGACTGAGAAAGTCTGCCTGCCAGTTCTCCACACCTGGAATGTAAATGGCGGAGATCACCGGAATGTGACGTTCCGCCCAACGTAGTATCAGAGCTGCCTCCGCCGCAGCTGCTGGACTCCTTGTGCCGCCCTGATGGTTCACATATGCCACTGCTGTGGCATTGTCCGACTAAATTCGAATCGGACGACCACGCAATCTCACTGTCCAGTGAAATAGGCACAATTTGATTGCTCTCAGCTCTAGTACATTGATGGGAAGGTGAGCCTCCTGTGCCGACCAAGGGCCCTGGGCAGACAGTTGCCTCGGGATCCCTCCCCAGCCTGAAAGACTGGCATCCGTGGTGATGATCACCCACTGAAGGGGCAGAAACGACTTCCCCTGAGTCAGGGCCAAGTCCCGAAGCCACCAAATCAGAGACGCCCTGGTCTGGGAGCTCAGACGGATCAGAAGATCCAAGGACCGAGGGGACCTGTCCCACCGAGCCAGAATTGCTCGCTGAAGGAGACGAGTGTGACTCTGGGCGAATGGTATCGCCTCGAACGACGAGACCATGAGCCCCAGCACCCGCAAACAGAACCGTAATGAAGACCGACGGTGCGACAGGAGAGTTCGCACTGCCGACTGCAGAGACAGCAACTTGGCTGGAGGGAGGAACACCTTCGCCTGGTCTGTGTCCAGAATTAGACCCAGATACTCCAGGCGACGGGATGGAGAGACCGACGACTTCTGCAGGTTGAGTAACCAGCCGATGTCATTGTGATTTTCACATTCTCCTCCAGAGCCGAGGCGGACTCCGCTCGCAGGAGCAGGTCGTCTAGGAAGGCTACCACCGCAATGCCTCTCTGTCGCAGCAACGTCAACACCGGAGCTAGCAGTTTTGTGAAAACTCGAGGTGCTGAGGCCAGGCCCAAGGGGAGTGCCACAAATTGAAAATGGAGGTCTCCCACCGCAAAGCGCAGGAAGCCTGATGCCGTGGATGAATGGGTACATGGAGGTACGCATCCCTGATGTCCAGGGACGCCAGAAATTCCCCCTGATGAAGGGCAGCCACGACCGAGTGGATAGATTCCATCCGGAATTTCCACGCCCTGACATACCGGTTCAGGGCCTTCAGGTCCAGTACTAGAACATTTATGCCCTGGCTCAGGCTATCATTGCACAGCTTGCAAACCACTCATGTCTTGTCGTCAGCACATTGTCTGAAGAACTGCCACGTGGGGGAACGCCTTTGAGCTGCCTTTGGTGTGCTAGGTCCCTGGGTGCGGTGGGTAGTAGCAGGCATACTGTCTAGGGGACGCTCGCTCCGCTTTTGCAACCTGCTTCCTCTTTTGCTGTGCTGGTGCCTCTGTGCGACCACCACCTCTTCCTCCAAACTGCACAAGTCACTCGCATGACCCTCAGTCCATGTGGGGTCTAGGACCTCATCATCCTCCTCCCCATCATCTTCCACCCGCCCTTCACCACTGCCCTCCTTGTCAGTCTGCACTGAGGAAAGCTGCAGCAGTTGGCACCTGTGTTTTGTCATCATGAGAGACGTGCTGCGCTGGTGTTTCCATGTCCTCATCCTGCAACAGAAGTGGTTGAGCATTGGTGCACTCAATGTCTTCCACTTCTGCGGCAGCGCTATGTGGATGGCCCATGGAAAGCACACCAGGAGAGTCATCAAAAAGCATAAGAGTCTCTTGCATGACTTGGGGCTCAGACTGCTTGGCTAATTTACAAGGGGCTGAGGTGAAAGACAGATGGCCATGGGGTTCAGGTGCCAACTCTGAGCTTTTATCAAGGGACCGGGAGGGAGACAATGTGAAGGAACTGGAGGCATTGTCAGCCACCCAATCTACTATCGCCTGTACTTGTTCTGGCCTCACCAATCGTTGAGGGGCATTCGGGCCTACCATATACCGGTAAAGGTTCTGTTGGATACCTGTGGAAGATGTTTCCCTTGTGCGTGTAGCTGGCACAAATCGACCACGTCCTCTCCTTCCAACAGGAGGTTCACCAACACCAGCAGCACCAGCATCACCAGCAGCACCATGACCACGTGCCTTTTTTGCTCCTCATTGTGCCCGCAAATGTACTATGTAGCCCTATTTAAGTATTTATTAATACCAATTAATAACTTCTTTTTTTTTTTAAAACACCAACGTAGACTGACTTTTTATTTTGTTGCAAGAAATGCACCGCTCACACCAACAGCTGGAACCTCTCTCTTTAGAACTAGGAGATGATTTTTGAACAATAATCTGTCCCTCTAAGCAACAGCTGGAACCTGGCCCTATAGGAGTAGCCGATGATTTTTGAACAGTAATCTGTCACTTACAGCAACAGCTAGAACCTCTCCCTTTAGAACTAGGAGATGATTTTTGAACAATAATCTGTCCCTCTAAGCAGAAGCCTCTACCTAGTGTAGTCAGATCGTTCTGTAATGCAGGGTTTGATCTGCAATCTGTCACTCAAAGCAGCAGTATGTGAAATCTCAAATTACTCCACAATCAGATTGTTGTGTAATGCAGGCTGAGGTCTGCAATCTGTCCCTCAGAGCAACAGTAGTAGTAATCTCAGGATGCAGGATGAGATGTTAAAATGTCTGCAACCTGTCCCTCACAGCGCCGGCAGCTTCCTCTCCCTACACTAGTCAGAGTCTCAGAGAGCATGTGACTGCAGCATCAAGTGACTCCAGCTTATATAGAGGCTGGGTCACATGATGCACTGGCCATTCACAGCTATGCCATTAGTAGGCATGGCTGTGATGGCTTCTAAGGGCAAACCAGAGAAACACTTGTTTATTGGCTGCCCTGCAGCTATTCAACATGCGGGATCAACTACCAGAACCCGAACGTTTTTTGAAATGTCCGGGTCCCGGACACCCCAAAGTTCGGTACGGACATTATAGTTCGGGTTCGCTCAACACTAGTTATAAGTCTTACAAAATGGTGGGGCCATCAGTACTACTATGTATCTATATATATATGGTTGATCCACTCTGCATTCAGGCTTGACTCGGTGTGGTGATCACATCTTGATTTAATATCAGGTAATTATCAATAAATTTCAGATTCCATATGGTTTGTTTGTTCTTTCAATATATTTGTCAGGGTTCTGCAGCTAGGCAGACCAGGCACGTAGCTACACAAGGAAACTGAGACCAAACAAAGGTATATAACTTAAAAAGGTGAGATTTATCAACAGTGCACAGCAATAAACAAACCCCAGCAAATAAAAACCAAAACCTGACAAAAACACCAACACCTACACTGCAGACTAATGCTAACTCTGGACAAGGGTACAGGGTATACAGGGAACCAAACCGGATACAAGGCAGGGAGCCAGCACAAGGCATAGGACAAGAGCAAGGCTGATAGTTACAGGCTGAAGCAGGAACTCTGGCAGCAGTAAGGCAAAGTGAATAGTGACGCGCCGAGGGAAGAGGAAACTGGCCTTAAATAGCCACTTCCCAGCTGAACCCAGGTGTGGCTGACTCCCACAGCCTGCTGACTCTTGGGAGGCCCCTGCTGGTGGACACTGGAACTGCTCAGCCTCTGACTGCTACAGGAGTAGAAGGAGAGAGTAGGAGAGTAGAAGGAAGAGTAGCAGAAGTACAGGAAGAGGCCTCAGATGTTGCTATGGGTAATGGTACCGCAGAGGGAGCCTCCAATAGATTGCATACAGAGGAAGTGTGGTTACTGGTGGCAAGGTACTGATCTACAGGGGGTAAGGAACACTCAGTAGCAGCTGGGGTTATGATTAGTGTTGAGCGAACCCGGACTGTAACGTTCGGGTCCGTACCGAACTTTTGGGTGTCCGTGGCACGGACCCGGACCCGGACATTTCAAAAATCGTTCGGGTTCGGTCCGGGGTTCTGCTATTTTACTCCACGTGTTGAGAAGCTGCAGGGCAGCCAATCAACAAGCGTTTCACTGGTTTGCCCTTAGAAGCCATCACAGCCATGCCTACTAATGGCATGGCTGTGATTGGCCGGTGCATCATGTGACCCAACCTCTTTATAAGCTGGAGTCACAGTGCTGCAGTCACATGCTCCTTGGGTTAGTATAGGGAAAGGTAGCTGACGGCGTGAGGGACAGATTTTAGCCATTTTAAGACCTGATCCTGCATCCTGAGATAGATTACTTTACTACTGCTGTCTGTGCTGTTGCTCTGAGGACAGATAGCAGAAATTAGAGATTTCGGGGCCTGGCTTGG
>BLSH010484347.1:122784-139279 GCA_018402905.1 Glandirana rugosa | reverse complement strand
TGGTCGAGTCCAAATCTCTCTAAATCAAATTCCTTCACAACACTGTAGGTACGACTATACAGTCAATCATTCAATCATTACACTCTCCTCTGACTTCCTCACTCCGCTCCTCATCTGTCTATCTAAACCCACAGTAGCCGTATATATGCACCATAACCTTCGGCACCCACCAATCGTTCCCTGATCTCAACTCGCTTGGAGACCTTCAAGCCCAAGACGACCAGGCAGGCTTGAAGCCCTGTTTCAGGCCCAGGCCTGCCTTGGGCTTGCTAGCGTGCCTGTTGCTTGGGGTAACTTTAGTTACCCCTGGGCTTGAAAATACGTGTTTTTACCGACATTGTTTCGTTCGTTGTCCGTGCGATCGTTCGGGTTCCGTCCGGACCCGGACTTTGTCCCGAAGTTCGGACGGACCAGCAGAACCCGAACTTCCAGAGGTTCGCTCAACTCTAGTCCCTTGCTAACCACCCACGGCTTCCAATACCACGTATATATGCCGATGACACCCAAATCTATCTGTCTACTCCTCGCCTCACTCCTTCAGTCTCCTCTCACATTACTAACTTACTAACTGACATATCAGCATGGATGTCACAACACTTCCTTAAACTAAATCTCTCTAAACCTGAGCTGGTAATATCCCCCCCCCCCCGGCCTGTGCCCCCCTCCATGACTTTTCCATCAAAATCAATAATGCAACCATCAATCCCTCCCCTCATGCCAGGGTGCTCGGTGTAACCCTAGACTCTGACCTGTCCTTTCAGCCCCAAATTCAATCGCTGTTGAAAGCTTGTAGACTTCACCTCCATAACATCTATAAAATACGCCCCTTTTTAACAAATGAAAGCTCCTCATTCAGTCCCTTGTTATCTCTCGCCTTGACTATTGCAACTCCCTTCTCATAGGCCTCCCTCTCCATAGGCTATCCCCTCTTCAGCCTATCATGAATGCTGCTGCCAGACTTATCTGCCTTACCAACCGCTCAGTGTCTGCCACGCCTCTCTTCCAATCCCTACACTGCCTCCCGATCGCCCAGCGAATAAACTTCAAAAATACTGACCACAACATACAAAGCCATTCACAACTCTGCCCCGAGCTACATCACCTATCTTGTCTCCAAATATCACCCAAACCGTCCTCTCTGCTCCTCTCAAGACCTCCTACTCTCAAGCTCTCATCGTCACCTCCTTCCATGCTCCTCTCCAGGATTTCTCCAGAGCCTTTCCCCTCCTCTGGAATGGTCTACCTCAACCTGTCCAGCTATCTCCTACTCTCGCTACCTTCAGGCGATCCCTGAAAACTCATCTCCATAGGGAAGCCTATCACACCTCCAACTAATCTTTTACCACTTCCATCAGCTCGTTCCCCACAGTTACAACCTTTTGTACCACCTGCCCCCCCCATTAGATTGTAAGCTCTTCTGAGCAGGGCCCTCTTAATCCTTTTTTATTCTGTTGTATTGTCCCCCTTTTATATTGTAAAGTGCTGCGTAAACTGTTGGCGATATATAAATCCTGTATTATAATAATAATAAGTGCTAATGAAGAGTTGCAGCACAGTACATAGAAGGTTAACTCTTCAGTCTTCTGAACTTTAAATGGATAGCAAACACGCGCTGTTTAATTTACGTTATCCCTTCTATTTCTGTATATAGATGATGGCACTGTGCAGTAATTATTTTAATTAACATAAATAAAAACATCGAAGTACCTTTTTCCTAATCAATAAACAGCAGTTACACGACCCAGCTCTCTCCCAGCCCATCTGCAGGGAAACAGTGGCAGCAGGAGCTTGTAGTCCTCTGCTGATGGTCACATGTTCAAAAAAAAAAAAAAAAAAACAGCCTTTGGAATACAGAGTAAATGTCAATAATTGATATCAATAAACTGCTTTAAATTGCCATACAAATATATATTTTAAATCAAATATTTATTATTTTTTGGTAGTAACATGGTTTTGGTGCATTTCTGCCATGCTCAGGCTGTGTCGTGCCCCTCCAGTCTGTATCTTAGAATAAGAGGGAGGTGAAGCCTCCATTAATCTACATGTAATATCCCACCCCCTTTTGTTTAGCTGGTTAGTGGGCATAAAGGAGGAGGGAGGGAGTGCGCTGTCATTTACCGCTGTGTATACACTCACATGTGTGACTCTATAGTCACGTGAGCTACTCAAATGCGATAGGGAGGAACTGCTCAGCATAGAAACTCACTAAAAACTGAGCATGTGCAGAGCTGCCAACTCTACTCTGCAAAATCCCTAGCTGAATTGGGGACATGGACAGAAGGGGGAGATAGAGAGCAGCGGGATCAATCAGGATTTTTACAGAATACAGAAAATAAATCTCATAGTGGCTGAGTGAGTAAGAACAGCATGTAACACACCATTTATTGATCTTTTTTTATTATGTGGGTTTAGTGACACTTTAACCACTTCAGCCCCAGAAGGATTTACCCCCTTCCTGACCAGAGCACTTTTTGCGCTTTCACTGACAATTGCGCGGTCGTGCAACGTCGTACCCAAACAAAATTGACGTCCTTTTTTCCCACAAATAGAGCTTTCTTTTGGTGGCATTTGATCACCTCTGCGGTTTTTATTGTTTTGCATAATAAGACAATTTTGAAAAAAATATATATATTTTTTTACTTTTTGCTATAATACTTATCCAAAAAAATAAATGTGTTCATCAGTTTAGGCCGATATATATTCTTCTACATATTTGTGGTAAAAAAAATAAATCGCAATAGGCGTTTATTGATTGGTTCGCACAAAAGTTGGCGCGTTTACAAACAAAAATTGATTTATGGCGTGTTTTACAAATTTTTTTTTTTTACTTGTAATGGCGGCAATCTGCGATTTTTATTGGGACTGTGACATTGCGGTAGACAGATCAGACACTTTTGACACTTTTTTGGGACCAATGTCATTTACACAGCGATCAGAGCTAAAAATATCCACTGATTACTGTGTAAATGTCACTGGCAGTGAAGGGGTTAACTGTGTTCCCTCGCTGTGTTCTAACTGTATGGGGGCTGGGCTGTCAGGGTCATAGCAGATCTCACTGATTCCGATTACAGGGATCAGTAGATCTCTGTCATGCCGCCTGACAGAACGGGGAACCACCATGTTTACATCGGCGGTTCCCCGTTCTTCCTCTGTACTAGGCGATCGTGGGTCGCCAGCGGAAATAGAGTCCGTGCGACCTGCAGTAACACTCAGGCAGTGCACGGTGGGCACGAGAGAGCACCGGCGGCGCACGCCCTCCCGCTATTTGCGCTTGAGCAAATTGCCGATTATAAACGGCGATTTGTGCTACGCTGCCACAGTTCAGCAGTAAATGTACACGAGCCGGTCGGGAACCAGTTAAAGTGGTTGTAAACCACAGACATGAAATATGAACAAAGCATATCCCTCTATAATTGTGTACTTGTCTCAGTCCAGAGCACTAAGCACCATTTCTGTATGCTGCTTTGTTCCTCTGATATCAGCATGAGCCACTTCTGACACGTTTTCCTGACTCTAAAACACAAAAGGTGACCGGGGAAGGAGCTCCAGCACACAACCTGTGATTGACAGCCTCAGCTATGTTCCTTTGTACTGTATGAAGTGAGGTGGAGTGTCCCTTCCTTCCAATCGGCTCTCAGCTCTCCTCACTAAGCCCTACAGAGTGTGATCTCAGCCTTATACTCCCTTTTTTCCTGACGATTCAGACAAGCTTTATAAATTTGCCACTTTAAACATATGTAGAAGAGAGAGAAGAGAAGCTGCAGATAAACAGACACAACTTATGCAGGAGGATTTGTTTCATCTCTAGACATGTGCAGAACAAAAAATGTGTTTCATTTCATTTTGTTTTATTTATAAATTTGTTTAGTTACATGTGTTTAATTTGTTTTCTGAATTCATTTAGTTTATTTGAATTTGTATCAATTCAAATGTTCTGAATCTGGTCAAATTAAACTCAATTTGACGGGATTCTGAAAATTTGAATCGATTCGTATTTGAATTCCATTCGAAATCGAATCATATTCTATTCAAAATTGAATGTATTGTATTGGAAATTTGAATTTGGAAAATGGTAATATTCTTTCTATTCCATTCTATTCTATTGTTTTTTCTAGTCTAGTCTTTTATATGGGATTCCTTTCTTTTCTTTTATATTCTATAATTATCTATTATATTTAAATTCTAATTTATTATATTCAAAATTAAAATTTTGGAAAATGGTTATATTTTTATATTTCTTCTATTCTATTCCATGCTATTGTTTTTCTATTCTATTCTATTCGAATGTATTCTATTTTCTATTCTATTCTGTTCCATTCTATTCTATTCCATTCTATTCTTTTATATTATATTCAAATTTGAACGTATTCTATTATAAATTTGAATATTCTTTCTGTTCTATTCTATTGCTTTTTTTCTATTCTATTCTATTCTTTTATTTTTGATCCTATTATTTTTTTAAGTAATCTTTATTTATTTTTCAAAAAGAAGGGAAATACAAAATGTCAAGTCTAACATTTCACCCCGCCCCACAGACATACAGGATATAGTACAATGACCAGAGCATATGATAGACGGGTTGTCAGGTCTATATATATCCCTTCCACATTGGTTCGTTAACCATCTCCCTGGATCCATGCATAATTCTGCTGGAAATGTACGTAAGGTACCACTGGGTCGGGGGGGGGTCTCACTGACCACTCCAAAACTTGTGTCTGAGTGTCTGGCCCTGAGCTCCAGGCGAATAGCTATTTGTCCGGGAGGGGATGAAGTAGGAAGGGAGAGGAAATGGGGTGGGGAATGAGGGGTTTTGAAAAAAAAAAAAAGGGATAACCAGAACCAGGAAAGAAAAAAAAAAAAAAAAGGGGGGGGTAAAACCTCAAACTACAGATTACAAACTACCAGTGTCGAATGAATATTGCTTGCGGTGTGGTCCGCATTACAATCATACAAGGACTATGCCTCACCGTTCCTCTAGCCATTTATTGAAACACCTATACCAATGATACGTATGGCAAAGAAATGTACGTGCTGGTCTGGGAGACCCCCGGTGACCTCGCTGCTAAGGAAGATTTGTAGTGGAGCCATGTGGCCCAGATCCCATGAAACCTCTTATATCGATCTCTGCACTTCGCCACCCACTCCTCCGAAGCCATGATAGAATCAACTAGGCAAACCCAATCCGCCCGGGTAGGGACTCAAATTAATTTCCAGTATATTGGTATCAGGCGCCGTGCCACATTTAAAAGATGCGGTAAGACTGACTTGTGGTAGTGGCCAGGAGGAATGGGTGGGACATGCAAAAGAAACATCATGGGTGAGTCTTCAACTTCAATATCTAGTATCTGTTTTATCTGGGCCTTAACGTCGAGCCAGAAGGGTGGCAGCACCGGGCACTCCCACCAAACATGCAGGTAAGTGCCACGGTGTCCACAGCCCCTCCAACAAGCATCAGAGGTAGCTGGGTACATTCTCTTTAAAGCCCCCGGGACTCTATACCACCGGGACAGCACTTTAAAGCTATTTTCTTGCATCTTTGTGTCCACCGTACTCTTGTGGGTGAGACAGTATATTTGGTCTAGCTGAGCCGCAGTGAACTTGTGCCGCAGGTCCCACTCCCACTCACGTATGAAAGCGGGTTTCCCTTCTGATTCCGTGGCCTGTAACATCGCATAAAAGACCGAAATAGTGAGGGATGGGACCATCAGATTTGCACAATTTCTTGAATGGAGTTAAAGAGGATGGGGGCCTAATTGCGTAAGGGAGGTTATGTATAAAGTGGTGCAATTGCCTAAAACGCCAGTCATCCATCGAAAACTTACCAAAATGAGTTCTGAGCCATTCAAGGGATACTAGTCCCTGCTCTTGGACAAATCTCCCGCATCGCATCTCTCCGTCCCTTGCCCAGGTGCAGAAGAAAGAAAGGCACTCCCCGGGAATAAACCAGGGGAACCCACCTAGGGGTGAAAGCGGGGATCCAGGCGGAGAGAACCCCCTTCGAGTGTTCAGTGTGTCCCATTGCTCCAACACCCGGACCGTGACAGGGGATGCAAAGTCAGAGAGGCCTCTATGGGCTCGTGGGAGCCATGGGGCGTGTGCCAGATTGCGTCCCGCTAGGAATTTTTCAAGAGGGACCCACAGTTTGGTGGCTGTCTGGTGATTCCAGTCTAGGATTGTCTGCAGGGTAATTGCCTCGTAATATCTCTTAATGGAAGGAACTCCCAGCCCCCCTCGCTCCTTAGAGCGTTGCAAGATGCGGAGGGCATTTATGAGGTCTGTTCCGTCTTCTGAGGCAAGCTGGTTGCCACGGTTCCGCGTGTGGGAGAGCAGGCGGCAGAACAGGTGGTCCGTGGGGAGTACGCCAATCCAGTATGTCCAAGGGGAACAATCCCAGGAAGGCCAGAAAGTGGGGTAGGTCCGATTTGTTACGGAGGGTGACCTGCCGGCCATCTTTTGTAGCTGTCAAACTGAAGGGGAAGCCCCAGCGATATACCACATGAGATTTCTGCAATTCGTCCAGGAGGGGCTTCAAAGCTTTTCTCTGCATTAGAGTGCGTCTGGATAGGTCCGGGAACAGGGATAGCTTAGCTCCATCAAAGTCCACATAGCGAACCCCTCGCACGTGGAACATAATACGTTCTTTCAGGGAGTATTTGTGTAGCTTGCAGATTATGTCTCTGGGTTTATCTGAAGGGGGTCTCAGCGCTCTATGCTCCCGGTCAATTTCAATGTTACTAGGTGCTTCTCTTCCCAGAATCTGTTTAAACAGACCCTGTAAGGTTGGAACTATGTCTTTAGAGGCCGTTGCCTCAGGTAGGCCTCTTATATGAATATTAACCCTGCGGCTGCGGTTCTCCATGTCATCCGATTGATCTAATAGGGATTCAATCCTTTGATCCTGTTGGTTACAGCGGGTTTGCAAAGTTTGTATGGCAGGAGTCAGCTCATCCATATTAGCTTCCAGCACCTCTACCCTCCCTCCAATGTGGGCCGTGTCAGCCTGTAAAGCCTCAATATCTTGCCTCAGGACCCGTTCCATGTGGGTCATAAAGTTCTCCAAATCGGCCTTGGTGGGCAGTGCCATTATGTGTGAGCGTAAGCCTTCATCTCCTAGGGCCTCCATGAGGTCCCTGTGTTCCCCCTGCATCGTTTCAGGCCTGGGGGGTGCAGTAGTCTGGGGTGCGGGGGTATGCGGCCTAGCGGAGGCTTCTATTGCAGGCCTCATATTAGGCCCGGTTCCCCTTGCTCGGGTCCCGTCTGGGACGGGGACGTCCGGAATGCTGTCTGGTGAGCCCCGTGAGGAGGAGGAGAGGCCCCGTGATGCTGGGGATGGGATCCAGGGGGATGGAATGGGGGATGCCGCCCGAGTATCAGGTGCGGACTCACCCGTCGCCATCTTGGAACGTGCCGCACGTGTCCCTCGGTCTCCCGTGAAGTACACGTCCAGGGAGCTGGATCGCAGTCTGGGGGTCCTCTGCAGCTGCGGGGATGATCTCCGCTTTGTTGGCATCCTCTTTGGCGGTGTTGGAGCCTGCAGGAGCTGCTGCGGTCCTGGTGTTTAGGAGCGGGTCAGACGGAGCTCAGCTCACACACGTCTGCTTGCTTCCATGCCTCAGCCACACCCCCCTTTTGATCCTATTATAATCTATTTGTTTCTATTCTATATTAATTCAAATTTATTCTATTCCAATTTTGGGAAATTGTTAAGTTTTTTCTCTTTCTTCTATTCTATTTTTTTAAATTATATTCTATTTTTTTATTTTATTTACTATTATTTTCTATTCTTATTTAAATTTATTAGATTCGGAATTCGAATTTCAGAAGAATGTTATATTCTTTCTATTCTATCCTATTTTTTCTATTCTTTTCTATGTTTTTATATTGTTGGGTCTATAATTTGGTGTTGTTGGCACAAAGGATTACTGTGCACTTGAATACAATGCACAGTAACTATTACCACTGCTATGTCTTAATGTTTTCATTTCAAGAGTATATAGCTACTCACATTTAAAGGGGCAGCTAAAAAATTATACTCACAGTAAACGCACTACAGCGGCACCATACCAGTTTGTTCTTTTCTGTGCTATTGTATTCTTTTTTTTCTATTCTATTCATTTCTATTCTATTCAGATTCAGAGTTATTCTATTTGAAATTCGAATTTCAGAAGATGGTTATATTCTTTCTATTTTATTCTTTTCTATTTTTTTTATTCTATTCTATTCCTTTATTTTCTATTCTATTTTGCTCTGTTTTACTCTATTCTTTTCTCTTATATTATATAATTTTATATTCTGTTCTGTTTTATTTTGTTATATTATATTATTTTATTTTCTATTCTATTCTTTTCTATTTTATTATATAATTTTCTATTCTATTCTATTCCTCCATTTCCTAGTATTATTCTCTTCGGAAATTTGAATTCAAATTCAAATCGAAAATGATTTTAATTCAATTAGAAAACTATTTTAATCAAATTTTGATGAGATAGATCAGGGTTTATCAACCAGGGTTCCGTGGAACCCTAGGGTTCCTCCAGAGGTTGCTAGGGGTTCCTTGAGCAATGGTCAATTTCTACCTCTCAGATCTTGATCTTTTTAGCTATCTGTAAGGGGGTAATTCTTCCCAATGACCACAAGTGTAAGGAGCATTCTTCCCATTGACCATCACACTGATGTATCATGAGTTGTAGATCTTTCATTATTAGCAGGGGTTCCCCGAGACCGGAGAATTATTTCAAGGGTTCCTCTGTGTTGTAAAGGTTGAGAAAGGCTGAGATAGATGAAGGCAGATGGACACCCAGCACATAGCACAATTGCTGCACAGGTGTCAGTGCGTTTACCTGACCAAAATCAAGTATGCAGTAGTGCAGAAGTAAGCTGCTGCCTCCATCTATAACTGGTCTATATAGTAAGGAGCATTGGAGGGCATCAAAATGACAACAAACAGCCAAGGAAAAATCCAAGGAAAAAAACAGAGATAGGGACTAGAGGTCACAGGGAGTCTTGCCAGGGCCCTCTAGCTTACGCATGCATTTGCAAATGTGTGTAACCAATCCCCTGTTTTTAACGCATACTGTTAGCCAGGTCAGTTTGGCTGGTTTCAAGCTGGTTGGTAAGCAGAGCTTGCTTTTTTTCCTTGGATTTTTCTTTGGCTGTCTGTTGTCATTTGATGCCCTCCAATGCTTCTTGCTATATAGACCATCAGGTGGGAGAATCTGTCCACAGGACAACTATTAGTTGTGCACTCCACAAATCTGACCTTTATGGAAGAGTGGAAAGAAGAAAGCAATTGCTGAAAGAAAGCCATAAGTCCTGTTTGCACTTTACCAAAAGCCATGTGGGGGACACCGCAAACATGTGGAAGAAGGTATATTATATTGGAGAAAATACCGTGCTTGCTAAAATAAGTATCAGCAGCCAGCACACCAATTTGAAAAAAATGTAACAGTGTGTAATATAAATAGTGCAGCGCTAAAAATCTAAAACAGTACAAATTTGCTGTCCCCTCAAAATAACTCAACACACAGCCATTAATGTCTAAACCGCTGGCAACAAAAGTGAGTACAGCCCAGGTGAAAAGTCCAAATTGGGCCCAATTAGCCATTTTCCCTCCCCGGTGTCATGTGACTCGTTGGCCTCAGGTGTGAATGAGGAGCAGGTGTGTTAAATTTGGTGTTACCGCTCTCACTCTCTCATGCTGGTCACTGGAAGTTCAACATGTCACCTCATGGCAAAGAACTCTCTGAGGAACGGAAAAATAGAATTGTTGCTGTACATAAAGATGGCCTAGGCTATAAGAAGATTGCCAAGACCCTGAAACGGAGCTGCAGCACGGTGGCCAAAACCATACAGCGGTTTAACAGGACAGGTTCCACTCAGAACAGGCCTCGCCATGGTCGACCAAAAAAGTTGAGTGCATGTGCTCAGCGTCATATCTAGAGGTTGTCTTTGGGAAATAGATGTATGAGTGCTGCCAGCATTACTGCAGAGGTTGAAGGGGTGGGGGTCAGCCTGTCAGTGCTCAGACCATACACCGCACACTGCATCAAATTGGTCTGCATGGCTGTCATCCCAGAAGGAAGCATCTTCAAAAAGATGATGCACAAGAAAGCCTGCAAACAGTTTGCTGAAGACAAGCAGACTAAGGACATGGATTACTTGAACCATGCCCTGTGGTCTGATGAGACCCAGATAACATATTTGCTTCAGATGGTGTCAAGCGTGTGTGGTGGCAACCAGGTGAGGAGTTCAAAGACAAGTGGGTCTTGCCTACAGTCAAGTAAGGTGGTGGGAGTGTCATGGTCTGGGGCTGCATGAGTGCTGGGGAGCTACAGTTCATTGAGGGAACCATGAATGCCAACATGTACTGTGACATACTGAAGCAGAGCATGATCCCCTCCCTTCAGAGACTGGGCCACAGGGCAGTATTCCAACATAACGACCCCAAACACACGTCCAAGACGACCATTGCCTTGCTAAAGAAGCTGAGGGAAAAGGTTATGGATTGGCCAAGCATGTCTCCAGACCTAAACCCTATTGAGCATTTATGGGGCATCCTCAAACGGAAAGGTAGAGGAGCACAAGGTCTCTAACATGCACCAGCTCTGTGATGTCATCATGGAGGAGTGGAAGAGGACTCCAGTGGCAACCTGTGAAACTCTGGTGAACTCCATGCCCAAGAGGGTTAAGGCAGTGCTGGAAAATAATGGTGGCCACACAAAATATTGACACTTTGGGCCCAGTTTGGACATTTTCACTTGGGGTGTACTCACTTTTGTTGCCAGTGGTTTAGACATTAATGGCTGTGTGTTGAGTTATTTTGAGGGGGACAGCAAATTTACACTGTTATACAAGCTGTACACTCACTACTTTACATTGTAGCAAAGTGTCATTTCTTCAGCGTTGTCACATGAAAAGATAGAATAAAATATTTACAAAAATGTGAGGGGTGTACTCACTTTTGTGAGATACTGTATACCATAGTTTGTAGATGCTATAACTTTCACGCAAACCAAATCAATATACACTTATTGGGATTTTTTTTACCAGACATATAACAGAATACATTTTGGCCAAAATGTATGAAGACATTTAATTTTCTATTTTTTTTTATTGGAAATGTTTTATAGCAGAAAGTAGAAAATATTGAGGTTTTGTTCAAACGTTTGCGTCTTTTTTCGTTTATATCGCAAAAAAAATTAAAAAACCCAGTGGTGATTAAATACCTCCAAAAGAAAGCTCTATTTGTGTGAAAAAAATTATATAAATTTAATTTGTGTACAGTGTTGCATGACCGTGCAATCACCAGATAAAATTGCGCAGTGCTGAAGTAAAAAATGACCTGGTCATGAAGGGGGTAACACTTTTGGGAGCTCAAGAGGTTAATAAGCATCTCTTCAAGAGCCACTAGCCACCAGTACTTTGTGCCGCTGCTGGCTCCAGTGGTGGCCGCTCATACGGGGGCCCCTAATCTCCATGCAGGGCGCCGGACACATTGATTTCTATGGGGTTTGTATTTTTTGTTTTCTTTTTTAGAAGTACGTGATTAGAGCCGGAGACTCTAATTGGCTTCAAAATGGGTGGGATCGGGGCAGAGCCCACCCACTTGTGTGACAATAGCAAATTAATATTCGCTATTGTCTTCCTACTTCTCCTCCTAGCCAATCATGAAGCGGGTCTTAAGACTTGAGTGGCCAACAGGAGAAGCAACCGGATTGGCCAATAGAAGAAGCAGTGGGATGCCGCAGAGGAGGAGAAGCAGCGGGAAAGTTGCTGAAGCCATCGAGAAGAAGCAGCTGGGAAGCCACCAAAGCCACCAAGGAGGAGAAGCAGCTGGGAAGCCGCCGAAGCCGCCAAGGAGGAGAAGCAGCTGGGAAGGCACCGAAGCCGCCAAGGAGGAGAAGCAGCTGGGAAGCCACCGAAGCCGCCAAGGAGGAGAAGCAGCTGGGAAGCCGTCGAAGCCGCCAAGGAGGAGAAGCAGCTGGGAAGCCACCAAAGCCGCCAAGGAGGAGAAGCAGCTGGGAAGCCGCCGAAGCCGCCAAGGAGGAGAAGCAGCTGGGAAGGCGCCGAAGCCGCCAAGGAGGAGAAACAGCTGGGAAGCCACCGAAGCCGCCAAGGAGGAGAAGCAGCTGGGAAGCCGTCAAAGCCGCCAAGGAGGAGAAGCAGCTGGGAAGCCACCAAAGCCGCCAAGGAGGAGAAGCAGCTGGGAAGCCACCAAAGCCGCCAAGGAGGAGAAGCAGCTGGGAAGCCGCCAAAGCCGCCAAGGAGGAGAAGCAGCTGGGAAGCCGCCGAAGCCGCCAAGGAGGAGAAACAGCTGGGAAGCCGCCGAAGCCGCCAAGGAGGAGAAGCAGCTGGGAAGACGACAAAGCTGACAAGGAGGAGAAGCAGCAGGGAAGCAACCGAGAAGGAGAAGCAGTGAGGAAGCTGCCGCGACCTGGATGGGGTAAATAGTGCGGGACGATCGACTGATCGGCCATTTGGGGGGAGGGGATGCGGGGATGGGGGTGGCTAGGAGGTTTGTTTTCCGCTCCCCCCCCCCAAAAAAAATTGAGCACCAGCCGCCACTGGCTAGCTCTCAATCCCAGGTGTTACTGAAGCTACCAGGTTACAGTGATGATCAGGAACCAGTTAGTGTGGCTCTATATTATGTGATTTTTATGTCACGTTCATTGAAGAAACATAGAAGTCTTCAGCCTGCGGGTGAGCACTGCCACCTTTAGGCTGCAGTAGAATCTGCAGCGCCATCAGTGTTATACTGTAATTGTAAAAAAAATTGTAATATATATATATATTTTTTTTTTTAATTATTATTAATTTACATTTTCTGCACTTTTTTAAAGCGGTTGTATCCCCTAGAAGAGGGGTAGGCAACCTCGGCCCTCCAGCTGTGGTGAAACTACAAGTCCCATGAGACATTGCAAGACCCTGACAATCACAGGCATGACTCCTAGAGGCAGAGGCATGATGGGATTTGTAGTTTAACCACAGCTGGAGTGCCGAGGTTGCCTACCCCTGCCCTAGAACAATAGAAAAAAAAAAACACCTGCAAGGCAAAGGCATAATGAGCTAGTATGCACAGCATACTAGCTCATTATGAAGTACTTACCTCAGAACGAAGGTCCGACAGGTCCGCCCAGTCCCCGAGGAGGGAGCTGCCATCTCCCCTCTGTGAATCCTTCCGGGTACGCAGCTCCGGCCACTCACAGCGCGGGTCTTTATGGCGGACTTGCCAGCAGGGTCCAGCGCTATGACGTCAGCGGCTCTTGCAGTGAGAATATATAGCACACAAAGAATTTTTGCAAACTTTCAATAAAAATATTTAAAAAAAAACCCCAAATGCCTCCAGCAACACGAAACGCTGAAATCTGAACTTTGGCGCACAGTATAGTATCACAAGAAAACCCGGTCTAATCATTTTTAGACCACGCTGAATCCCTAATTATGGCAGTGTTAATAAAAAATGATATATAACCTCTGCAGGAACCTAATAATGGTTATACATAATGTTTATGTCCATTTTATACCCAGAAACAGCCCCGCGTGGTGTAAATTTGGTCACATTGGGCTTTCTGTAACGCTGTACCCATCAATAAAATTGGAATTTTGGACCGGCAGAGCGCTGACATCATTTTTTTTTTCATCCTAGATAGCTAAGGGAGGAAAATGTGCAGAACCGCCATTAATACAGCAGGAACAGTTGTGTTCTCTTTATTATAAGAGACAAAGTGCTATAAAATGACAATGACTTGTACTGCAGATAATAGAAGCCGCACACTGTTCCTGGTCAAGTCTTAGTGCAATTGCACCATCTGCTGGTAAAAGGTGACATAGCATGCAGGGTCATTGTTACAAGCAAAAACTTTGCCTTTAGTTTGTTTATAATGTTTCACGTATCTTCTTTTACTTGTGAGCCGTTTTTACTCAATATGTACATTTACCAATTTATCCACAAAACCAGTTTTGTGGGATTATTTAATCTTTATTGAAATGTGGTGAAAATATGTGACGTTTCATCCAATGGCACCATAAATAAGCGAAAATTTAGAAAATATGAGCTTTCTCCTAAAAAAAATTAAAAAAAAAAAAACAGTGTTAAAAAATGGCATAGGAAATTGCCCAGTGATGTTTTGATTGGGCAGGCCGAGGTGACATCTTTTGCGCGAGTTGAAATGTGTTGAAAATCTGTGACGTTTCATCCAATGGCATCGTAAATAAGCAAAATGTTGAAAATATGAGCTTTCTCAAAAAAAGGTGGTGTAAAAAAATTGCATAGCAAATGGCCCAGTGATGTTTTGATTGGGCAGGCCGAGATGACATCATTTCTGCAAGTTCATATATCTCAGTAGATGCCAAAGCTTTTCACCAAGCTGTGTGGTCAGTGTACAGTGCAGGCAGGCAGGTAAGAAGCTTTGATGGAGAAGAAACATAATATTTTTTTTTTTTTTCCATTAAAAAACTTGGCCTGTTCGCCAAGGCTTTTTTAAAAGAAAAAAGTGCCAGCTCCAGCAAATGGAAAATACCACATTTGGCCATTAGATGGTGCTAAGTAGCACAGGAATGTCCTATACTACTTAGTGCCATCTAATGGCCAAATGCAGTATTTTACTTCCATAAATCAAAGAAAAACATTAAATCAGAGATAGCCAAATTGTATTTGTTTTTGTTTTTTTGCCACATTCACACAGAACTAGGTGAATTGCTATGTGAATTGTTCAAATGCACACCAAAATAAATTAATTTATGACATTACACAGTTGGAATGTGTATGATTTTACACTGGTGTGCTACAACAATATGACTAGTGAATGGTTAACCACTTCAATACTATGCACTTAGAACACTTTACAACCAGACCAATTTTCAGTTTTCAGTGCTGTTGCGCTTTGAATGACAATTGCGCGGTCGTGCGACGCTGCACCCAAACAGATTTTTTATCATTTTGTTCCCACAAATAGAGCTTTCTTTTGGTAGTATTTGATCACCCCTGCGGTTTTTATTTTTTGTGCTACAAATAAAAAAAATTTTGAAAAAATAAAAAATTCTCTATTTTTGTCACAAAACTTTGTAAATAAGTAAATTTTCTCCATCACTGGTGGGCACTGATGAGGCTACACTGACGGGCACTGATGTGGCAGTACTGATTGGCACTGATGAGGTGGCACTGATGAGGTGGCACTGATGATGAGGCACTTATATGCAGCGATGATGAGCACTGTTAGGCGGCACTGATAAGCAGCACTGACGGGTACTGAGAGGTGGCACTGATATACAGCACTGATATGCAGCACTGACGGACACTGCTAAGCGGCACTGATGGGCACTAATAGACAGCACTGTTTGGCACTCATAGGTGGCACTGGGCACTGATAGGTGGCACTGATGGGCACTGATAGGTGGGCACTGGTAGGTGGCAATGGTGGGCACTGATATGTGGCACTGGTATACATTGATAGGGGCACTGGTGGGCACTGATAGGGGCACTGGTGGGCATATACATTGATAGGGGCTCATTCCCTGGTAGTCTAGGGTGGCATCTGAAGGTGGCACTGAGTGCCATCCACATTGGGCAGTATGTCACTTACCTGGTGGTCTAGGGGGGTCTCCCTGGTGGTCCAGATCGGCTCCCTGGTGGTCCTGGGTGGGCACATCCCTGGTGGTCCCTGGGCAGGCTCCCTGGTGGTCTAGGGTGGCGATCCAAGGGAGGGCTGTGCTGATAAATTATCAGCACAAACCCTCCCTGTCAGGGATGCAGCCAATCGGCTCTCCCCTCCTCAGGTCTGCAGACCTGAGTACAGGAAAGCCGATAAACGGCTTTCCTGTATTACACTGTGACCAGCCGTGATTGGTCACGGCTGGTCACATGGTAAAGTGCTTCGGATCGAAGCGCTTTACAGAGATCGGTATTGCGGGGGGTCAGACTGACCTCCCACACCACCGATCGCTGCGATGCGCGCCCCCCCCCCGGGCGCGCGGCGGCTTGTTATCCTGAGGACGTCATATGACGTCCAGTCAGGATAACTGAGCCACTTCCCGGCCGTCATTTTGCATACGGCGGTCGGGAAGTGGTTAAAGTGAATAACATTGATTATCTTGTTACAATGGCATCTGAAAGTGGGTGGCATATATTAGGCAGTAAATAAACATGTTATCCTGAAGTAGATGCGTCGAAAGCAGAAAAAATGGGAAAGCGTAAGGATTAGAGTGACTTTGACATGGTCAGAGCAACTCGAAAAACTGCAGCTCTTGTGGGATGTTCCCGGACGCGCGGTGAGGTCAGTGGCTGGTGAGGCACTGGATAGTATTTGAGCACTAGACCTCCTCTATAAGACCCCTTGGGGCAGCAGCGGTAAAGTGCCGCTAGTTTTAGCGCTTTACCACTGTTATAGCGGCTCTTTGGTGCTGCTATTCGGGGGGCAGCGGGGCGATTTTAACCTCTTAGGGGGGGTTAACAAGGGCGGCATTTCCGAAGGGCTGGCGGCATACGTTTTACTGCCGG
>BLSH010484347.1:111666-122070 GCA_018402905.1 Glandirana rugosa | reverse complement strand
CGACGACGACGACTTTTCCATGTTCGATTTAGTATATAATAATACGATATACAATATTCTATTATTAAATAATAAATAGATAAATGACACTTTAATGACCAACCTTCAATATTTAAATTTGAAGTCATTAAACAGGTAATTCGGTGGACGAACTCATGTCAAAAACTTTTATATCATTAAATGGAATTTTTGTTATATATATATTTATGTACAATGTGAAATTTTAACGCGTGTGAACACCTTACCGTGGTTTGAAGTCATGAATTCTTAGAGGTATCTGTTGTGAAATTTGTAAAAATCTCCAATGGACAAATCTCAATCTGGGGAAAGTTTGACCCCCCCCCCCCCCCACAAAAAGTCCTCGAAATCGCTATTTTTATCGCGTACATTTCGCGAACTTTTTGAGGGGGGTTACCTGAAAAACACCCCCCCCCCCCCCCAGTTTGAAAGGGGTCTAACTCTAAACAGGTAACCTCTAAAAATGTTTAAAGTGTTGTCTATGGAGATTCTTAAGTACTGAAGTTTGGTGCCATTCCACAAGTGTGCGCAATTTTAAAGTGTAACATGTATTTATATATATATTGTTTTTAAGGTAAATTACTATATTTTCAAAAACTGTACTCAAGCAGGTGGCTTAATGGACAAATTACTGAAGTTTAAATTTATAACTTCCAACCAGTAATTTCACAGTAAATAGATAAATAATAAATTATTATCTTATAACATATAGCATAATAATATATGATTTAGCTTGTACCTTTTCAGCAGCAGCAGCAGCAGATTCTCATTCTCCCTCTTTAGGGTCCTTTCACACCAGCGGGTCGTTCAGGTCTGCCTGTCAGTTTTTCAGGTGGACCTAAACGGACGCTCCATTGTCCTCTATGGAGCGACGGATGTCATCGGTGACATGTCCGCTGACATCCAATCTGCCAAATACAGACGGATGGAAACCCTATTTTCCATCCGTCTGGCGGATCGGATGAACATGAACAGACGGTCCGTGTTCATCTGATCCCCCATAGAGGAGAGCGGAGCTCTGACGGGTCCATTTCTGCACAGAGTGCAGATACTGACCTGTCATCCGCCGGCTCAGCCCATCTGCTGGTGTGAAAGGGCCCTAACTGTGTGAGAAAAACATGGGTATGGGTAAATACACATAAACCCATGTTTTTGTTTCTAGTTAAGAGGGCTGGGCTATAAGGGAATATTTGTCTTCTAGACACATTCCCTTTCTATGACACTGCAGTGAGGTGTACCTTCACCACAGCATTTTTATTGGACAGCTTGGGCCAATGGTGCTTTACCATTGGTCCAAGGCTCCAAGCTGCCCATTGAGCTCAGTACCTCTGAAAAGAAGTGTGGAGAGGCACTGTGGGCCCATCCTCTGACTCTGCTGCAAACACAGTGTGTCAGCTTGTATTTAAACTGGCGGCTCTGTATGTAGCTTCTCACAGGCTGCGCAAGCAGCCCCGTATCTCTTGAACATTGGGTGATAAGAGCCCCAAACTTTTACCTGTGGTGGAATGGGAATTCAGCTACTACCTCTTTTCCAGGTCGCTGAGCGACGACCCTTCAAAGTCTATCATTATTTTTTGGGGTTTTTTTTATGTTCACCTGTCTCCCCTGACTGCACGTCCCTGGGTCTGCAGTGGTCAGGATCTACCAAAATGGGTCCAAGTAAGGAAAGGTGGGGAACCTGTGACAGAGTCATGGGTAGCCAAGGATCATTGATGCACATGGGGAGGGAAGGCTGTCCCGTGTAGTCTGATCCAACAGAAGAGCGACTGGAGCTCAAATTGCTGAAAAAGTTCATGCTGGTTCTGATGTCCAAAAAATAGGCCACTGCCTCCATCTATGACTAGTCTGTATGGTAAGGAGCATTGGAGGGCACCAGGTAGACAACAAACAGCCAAGGAAATAATCCCAGGAAAAACCAAGCTCACTTACCAACCAGCTTGAAACCATCCAAATTAACCTGTCTAACAGTATGCGTTAAAAAGCAGGGGATTGGTTACACACATTAGCTAATGCATGTGTAAGCTGGAGGGCCCCGTCAAGGCTCCCTGCGCCCTGGAAAGGTGTCAGAATACACAGGGCATCACAGTTAGTTGTATATGGGGCTGTGTGGTGGCATACTGGTCAGGATGCCCATGCTCAACCGTGTCCACAGCCAAAAGCACCTACAATGGGCACGGGAGCATCAGAACTGGACAGAAGGAAATTGCAGATGGTGGCTTAGTGTAATAGATTCAAGTATAGTTTGAGTAACACAACAATGAGTTTAAAGCACAATCAAGCATCTGTTGGATGTGCTAGAAAAACAGGTCCGATCCATGGAGGCCCCACCTCCCACCTTACAGGACTGCTAGTAATGGCTTGGTGCCAGATACCACAGCATTTGTGCTGTGTGTATATAAAAGGTTGAGGCGCTACCTTATCAACCAGTGCAATAGTGTAAAATGCATGTAAATGTTGTCACCATTTGCCAAAGAACGGGACAAATGCATATCAACACAACAAGTATCTGTGCAAAATTAAGCAATAAAAGTGCAATACTGTGCAAACAAAAACATTGTATATCACTGTGACAAATTCATAAAATATGAAAGTCTTCAGAAAAGTGCTTGTGCAAATATTTTCAAAAGTTCTAATAATATCCAACTCTGCTTATGGGGTTAATCAGGAGTTAAGACTCGCCAGACCGCAAATCGCAGAGAACTCCTGATAGTTTTACACTACAGCACAAGTGATATACAATGTTTTTGTTTGCACAGTATTGCACTTTTATTGCTTAAATTTTGCACAGATACTTGTTGGGTTGATATGTATTTGTCCCGTTCTTTGGCAAACGGTGACAACATTTACATGCGTTTTACACTATTGCACTGGTTGATAAGGTAGCGCCTCAACCTTTTATATGCAAACAGCACAAATTTGATCCAGGCAGTTTTCTGCCTGTAATTTAGGTGGGCAGCATAACCAATTATTTGTTCATTATACCAGCAGCATATAAAGGGGCACCATCGCCGTTTGATATTCTTTTACAAAGATACCACAGCATACTTTCACAGGTCTAGTGGAGTCCATGTCTCAATGGGTTATGGTGAGTAGTCATAGTGTTATGGTTGATCGGTGTACATGGGCGTCCGCAGAACTTTTTCCAGGGAGGGAAATAATTTCAAGGTCATCCATGCTCTGCCCCTTTTTGACAATGTCATAATTACATTATCACGGTCAGAGACTGCAGACGTAGTACAGGAGATGGTCAGAGACTGCGGATATGATACAGGAGACGGTCAGAGACTGCAGACATGGTACAGGAGACGGTCAGAGACTGTGGACATAGTACAGGAGATGGTCAGAGACTGCAGACATAGTACAGGATACGGTCAGAGACTGCGGACATGGAACAGGAGACAGTCAGAGACTGCATACATAGCACAGGAGACAGTCAGAGACTGCATACATGGCCCAAGAGACTGTCAGAAACTGCATACATGGCTCAAGAGGATAAGCACCTAGTGGGTAACCCCTATTCTGATCCCTGATTCCGGGGGGGGGCAATTGCCCCCCCCTTGCCCCTACCTGCGGACGCCCATGTCGGTGTATATAAACAATGATGGTGTATATCAGGAGTCTCCAAACCATGGCCCTCCAGTTGTTCGGGAACTACAACTCCGATCATGCTAAGTCATGTCTGTGAATGTCAGAGTTTTGCAATGCCTCATGGGACGTGTAGTTCCGCAACAAATGGAGGGCCGTAGTTTGGAGATCCCTGGTGTATATGATCAGTCTATATAAACATATGACTAAAACCTGTTAAGGCTGAAACGTATCAGATTTCTTTTTGTGTTGGATCCTTACTCCTAATGGGTATATAGTAAAGTAGATTTTAGAACTGATTGACATCCAGGCTTGAAAAGAACCACCCTCTCCTGGTATTTCAGTACACTGAAGGAAGCATAAAATGCATATAGTGTAAAAACCTTTCTGACAGTTCTATTAAAAAGGTTAAAAATACAACACAAGGTAAGTGCACCTAAAGTGGAACCAAATCCACAAAAATACCTCCACATTCCAGAAATGCGGCAGTTGCATACCTCACCAGCTGCTACCATCTTCTCACTGGGTTCTTGACCTCTTTGATTGGCTGGTGGGGGAATGACGTCATCCCACGCGTGTCGGGAATGCATGCTGAGCTGCACATGCACACCTCAGTGTACATTTAACAGATGACTGCGAGCCCGCAGGAAAAAACGTGGCAGAAGAGTCATAGCATGTCTCCAATAAAGAGTAGTCTGCTCGCAGTTTATTCACAAGCTAAAGTGGACTTTCACCCTAACCCTTCACCCTAAACCTAATGCCCTCATGCCCTGTTCCTTCTCCCATCCCTCTCTTTAAAATTATTTTATTTTTTGAAACTGCATTGTGCTGCAAATCAGTACTTTTGCATTTCTCGCAAAGGGGGGATTATACCTGAAGCTGCCCCCCCCCTCCTGGGTTCTGCAAATATGCAGATGTGCTACGGGGCTTCAAGTCCTGACAACCCTGTGACACATATGCACATGTGTGGGTTTTCCCCATACATCCCTGTGCATATGCAGTTTCCCTGCACATGCATCCATGCACATGGATTCCCCACCCTTGCATGTGCGTTGAAAATATGTGCAGATTTGTCAAAGGGTTCTGCAAGGACCCAACGCTGTGGCGGAGTTAGTGGTGTATTTTGGTTTTGTGCTGCCCTAGGCAAGGCTAAAAGTGGGAACCTCCCCTTCCCCATCTAAATTTGTCCCACCCAGATGCTTTAAAATTGTGCATGCCCATGCAACGGCGACAAATTATGTAAATTTTACTATCCATAGGCAACATTTTAAAAGCCTTTGCAGGTTACCATTTTAGATTTTGAGGAGGTCCAGTGCTAGAATTACTGCCCATGATCTGACGTTCGCAATGATACCTCACATGTGGGGGGATGATCACTGTTTGCGTGCGTGCGAGAATGACATGTGTGTTCACCTTTGCATGCAAGCATGGGATGACGGGGGGACTTTCAATTTTTTTTTTGTTAATTATTAATGTATTTTATTTATTTATTTTTACACTGTTTTACATGGTCTATAAGACCCCAAATCCCTCCTATGCATGCATAAGCAATTTTAAAAACTGGCGCTGATGGTTTCCGAGTAAACCGGAAGTGATGTCATGTCATCGCTTCCGGTTTACTGATACAAACAGCCTAGCGAAGCCGATCACTGTGGGAGCTGCTCTGATAGCTATTACAAGAGACCCGGCCGCTGGCTCTATAAATCAATACCAGGATGATCAAAAAGATGTGGGAATACAGCGCTTACTGAGTGGATACACAAAATTCAGCTGCTAGCATGACAATTAG
This sequence comes from Glandirana rugosa, assembly GCA_018402905.1. Taxonomy (NCBI): domain Eukaryota; kingdom Metazoa; phylum Chordata; class Amphibia; order Anura; family Ranidae; genus Glandirana; species Glandirana rugosa. The sequence continues at coordinate 116,678 of BLSH010484347.1, read as the reverse complement.
ACAGGTAATTGTGACAAATAAAGACCCCAGAAGACGTCCGTCTATAGACGAAACGTGTTGGGTCTGTTCCCCCAAGGTCACTGCAACTTTTGTATTGATGAACTCATTCCCTTTTACCTGGATGTACTTGTTTTTATACCAGTTTTTTAATAAATTTGAAAATGGTTTTACACTGTCGAGTTTCCCTATTATTCCACGGTGTGGTGAACAACTCCTGTGATGTGAATTGCGGAGGCCCATAAGGTCACTATGTACATTGAGAATAAAAGGGATTGATGGAGTCTTGTGAATGATCGCACCATCTATCGTCCAGAGGATACCATATTTACATTTCTTTGCTGGTGGCTTACCAGCCTCGCGTAAGCATATAATAATCGCGGTGGTGGATTTGTCACTGAATTTGGAATATAGGCAAAGATCACTTTGGATATAATCAAGCACCTAGTCACTTTACATTTTTTGTGGCACTGAACATTGTTTATTCATTTTTCAATTGAGATATAAACTATTGTCACTCTGGAGTTGATTTACTAAAGCTGGAGAGTGCAAAAACTGGTGTGGCTGTGCATGGTAGCCAATCAGCTTCTAACCAGCTTGTTCAATCAAGCTTTGACAATAAAACCTTGAAGCTGATTGATTTCAATGTGGAGCTGCACCAAATTTTGCACTTTCAAGCTTTAGTAAATCAACCCCTAAATGTCTACATGGTGGACATTTGACTAGGGTAGCTCATTGCTTGTTTATGGACACTGGTCATTTTACACTGTGTTATGAAATGTATTTGTGCAATGTGTGTAGGCACTGGACACTTTAATTTGTGTATTATAGATTTTGTACACTCCTAACTTTTATCACTTAATATTGTACACTGTTTATACGCAGTATTTCCAACGTAAAAAGTGGACATTTGTAGTTAATTTTTGAGCGCTGCACTTTATATCTTTAATACCAGGATGATGTCTGCAGCTGCCGCTGCCGGCGTCATCCCAGTGCAGACGCCATTCCACTGGTGCGCAGTCATGTTGGAACAGGAAGGGGTCATCCCCAAACTCTTCCCACAAAGTTGGGAGCATGAAATTGTCCAGAATGTCTTGGTATGCTGACGCCTTAAGAGTTCCCTTCACTGGAACCAAGAGGCCAACCCCTGAGAAACAACCCCACACCATAACCCCCCCTTCACCAAATGATTTGCACCAGTGCACAAAGCAAGGTCCATAAAGACATGGAAGAGCGAGCTTGGGGTGGAGGAACTTGACTGTCCTGCACAAAGTCCTTACCTCAACCCAATAGAATGCCTTTGAGGTGAATTAGAGCAGAGACTGCGATCCAGGCCTTCTTCTCCACATCAGTGCCTGACCTCACAAATGCTCTTCTGGAAGAATGGTCAAACATTCCCATAGACACTCCTAAACCTTGTGGACAGCCTTCCCAGAAGAGTTGAAACTGTTATAGCTGCAAAGGGTGGCCCAACTCAACACTGAACCCTACGGACCAAGACTGGGATGCCATTAAAGATCCTGTGCATGAAAATGCAGGTGTCCCAATACTTTTGGTAATATGTGCTGTGCACATTGCTCTTATACAATCTGCAGTATCTCTGGAATAGGAGTTACAGCTCAGTACAGGCTTCAGAAGAAAGGAGTGAGCTAATCACACAGGGAAAACATATATGCAAGCATTCTGCACATTAACAGTATTATAGGGACCAGTTGTCTCTGATTTTGAGGGAATGTCCCTGATTTGGAACAAAGTCCCTCTGTCCCTCTTTCCTCCTCATTTGTCCCTCATTTTGCTCTGATCTCTATAGTTGGATATAAAATGCACTTTTTATCCTTCAAAATGTGTTTCCCAGTGCTAAACTCCATCCGATTTCTAAATTGCTCTATTTGTAAATTTCACAAGCAAATATAAAGGAATAGTAGTGGTAAAAAAGAAAAAACACTCGTGGGTCCTTTTTTTTTTTTTGTATAAGTCTCCTTTCAGTGGGCGTGGCAGGGGGTGTGTCCAATGCCTACATACATTTGCTAATTGGCGTCCCTCATTCCCATTTCAAAATGTTGGGAGGTGTGACAGCATACAGGACACTTCTGGGTTGCCGTATTGCAGGAAAACTGCATTTTTTTTCCTTTCTTTATATTTTTATAAACTTTTTCCATAAATGTAAAGTTTCTGCAGACTGAAATGGAAATGTCATTTCTATGAACATTAAATTACGAAATGGCTTGTGTAGTAATAATATATGCGCAATCATTTTTGTTTTAGTGAAAGTGGAGTTATCCTTTAAGCATAATTGCACAACGTGTCTGAAAATAATAATCTGACTCCTATTGAAACCAAAGAAATATTGTGATTCCTTTTCCATTTATTTTTCCCTTTGGTCTGCCCGTGATATGACTGCCTCCAAGATTCCAGTAACACAAGCAATATTGTGGCACTTTATGGTGATATCTGAGCCTCGGTGCAATCAATTAACTGCCATCTCTGGCTTATTATAGCTTTTGTTCTCACAAATGGATGTCAATGGGAGAAAAAAGAATACGTATACCGAAAAATAAACATAAACAACTCAACAATAGCTTACATTTATTACTTCTTTGATGTGCCCGGGTATGTGTAATGTATATAATGACTTTAAAGAAGATTTATTGGATTGAGGGAGAAAGGGTATATTGGATACGGTTGGTGGAAGGAACCAAGGGGTAAGCTGATGTTTAACCAACATTCTAATTCAATTTCAGAATGAATTATATTTTGTTTTACATACCTTATTTTAGGTCTAGTTATGTGTTCACTGGGTCTCTGTGTTTTCAAAACAATTCAGGCAGATTATGACTAGTGGTAGGGACTGGCAGGGCACTGTACATAGCTTTCTGCCTCAGTACCTTTCTCAAGAGCCCTCAGCCTAATGCATGCAGCGAGGTGACCCTTGGAAGGAGTTATGGAAATAGCAAAATGCCTTGATGGGTGGATATGCATCTGGAGGAGTAGGCAATAGTAGGAAGGCAACCAATCCCATGGAAATGAGGTTAAAAGGCGATCAAGCAACCAATCTATTATGGATGAGATCAGAAGGTGATCAAGCAATAAATTCCATGAGGATGAGGTGGAGAGATTATAAAGCAACCAATCCCACAGAGATGAGGTAGGAAAGTCTTTAAGCAACCAATCCTATGGAGATGAGGTGGGAAGTAGATCAAACGCCTAATCCTATGAGCATGAGGAGGGAGGGTTATCAAGCAACTAATCCCATGGAAATGAGGTAGGAAGGTGGTAAGCAAGCAGTCCTATGGAGATGAGGTCAGGTGGGGATCAAACAACCAGTCTCTTGTTCATGAGGAAGGAGGGTTCTCAAGCAACCAATGCCATGGACATGATGTAAGAAGGTGATAAAGCAACCATTCCTATAAGGATGAGGTGGGAATGTGATAAAGCAACAAATCCAATGAGGACAAGATGGGAAGGTTATCAAGCAACCAATCCTAACAAGATGAGGTGGTAGGGATCCAACAACCAATCTCCTGAGCATCGAGAGGGAGGGTTATCAAGCAACTAAGCCCATTGAAATTAGATAAGAAGGTGGTAAAGCAACCAGTCCTATGGAAATGAGGTAGGAGGGTAATCAAGCAATCAGTCCTATGGAGATGGGGTCAGAAAGGGTTCAAGCAACAAATTCTATGAGGATGAGATGGAGAGATTATAAAGCAACCAATCCCATAGAGATGAGGTAGGAAAGTTATTATGCAACCAATCCTATGGAGATGAGGCCAGAAGGGGATCAAACAATGAGGAACATGAGGAGGGGGGGTTTCTCAAACAATCAATCCCATGGACATGAGGTAAGAAGGTGATCAAGATACCAATCCCATAAGAATGAGGTGGGAACATGATAAAGCAACCAATCCCATGAGAACAAGATAGGAATGTTATCAAGCAATCAATTATAAGGAGATGAGGCGGTAAGGGATTCCAACAACCAATCCCATGAGCATCAGGAGGGAGAGTTATCAACCAAGCCCATGGAAATAAGGTGGGAGGATTGTCAAGCAACCAATTCAACAGAGATGAGATAGGATGTGATCAAGCAACCAATCCCACGGAAATTAGGTTGGAGGGTTAACAAGCAACCATCCTATGGACATGAGATAAGAAGGTGATCAAGCAACCAATCCCATAAGAATGAGGTGGGAACGTCATAACACAAACAATCCCATGAAGATGAGATGGGAAGGTTATCAAGCAACCAATCCCAAAAAAAAAAAAGTTGGGAAGGGGATCAAACAACCACTTGCATGAGCATGAAGAAGGAAGGTTATCAAGCAACCAATCCTATGGAGATGACGTGGGAGAATTATCAAACCACAATCCCAGAGAGATAAGGTGGAACAGTGATCAAGCAACCAATCCCATATGGATGATTTAGTAGGCTGACAAAGCAACATTAAGGTGGGCAAGAGGTACTACCCAGCAGTTTTTCCATCTACAGGGTGGGCCATTTATATGGGTACACCTTAATAAAATGGGAATGGTTGGTGATATTAATTTCCTATACAAAATAATAATAAACTGCGCTACAGTCCAAATGCACAAAATTAGCAGCGGCTAGAAAATAAAATGCCGAATAATAGTAATAAAGCCGCGCTTAAAGAAAGTCCTCACTCTGGACTGATGTTAATGTTCGACCCGAGGGTCGACTCAGACCATTCGGGGGGGTTATATGCCACCACCTAAGTGAATACCACACGACTCGTGCCCCACAAAAAACTTGTTAAAACTTGTAGGCTCTATAACCTCCTGAAAGAAATTCGCGCCGAAATAATGATAATAAGCCGTAAAATAAAAGATCGGCGACGATTAAAACACGTAAACCTGACATCGCGTCAAATAATAATAAAACATATCCTTTAATTATAGTGGTTGGTAAGGGTAAAATAATTCCACATGGGTATATTTACCGGGTGGGACATCTACCTTTTTGACGACCCATCATGGAGAACGGGTGGAATTACAACGAA
>BLSH010484347.1:34484-76812 GCA_018402905.1 Glandirana rugosa | reverse complement strand
TCTGATTGTGGACTAGGTAGAGATACTAGTACTGCTGCTTTGAGGGACAGATTGCACACCTCATCCTGCTGCACAGAACAATCTGACTGGACTAGGTAGAGTCTGTTGCTTTAAGGGAAAGATTATTGTTCTAAAATCATCATCAAGTTGTACAGGGAAAGGTTCCAGCTGTTGCTTTAAGGGAAAGATTATTGTTCTAAAATCATCTCCAAAGTGTATAGGAAAAGTGTATTGCAGCCACATAGAGCCATATTACTGTCCTAAAATCATCTCCAAAGTGTATAGGAAAAGTCTATTGCAGCCGCATAGAGCCATATTATTGTTCTAAAATTTAGAACAATAATATGGCTCTCTATGCGGCTGGAAGAACAGTAATATGGCTCAATGCGGCTGCAATAGACTTTTCCTATACACTTTGGAGATGATTTTAGAACAGTAATATGGTTCTATGCCGCTGCAATACACTTTTCCTATACACTTTGGAGATGATTTTATAACAATAATATGGCTCTTTGCGGCTGCAATACACTTTTCCTATACACTTTGGAGATGATTTTAGAATATAAAATCATCTCTGAGTTTTATAGGGAGATGTTCCTACTGTTGCTTAAAGGGACAGATTATTGTTTCTTGCACAAAATTAAAAAGTGCATCTACATTGCTGGTTTAAAAAAAAACAAAAAAATTACAAAAATAAAAAAAACAGTGTTGGCTACCTCCTCCTCCTCCACCGCCACTTTCACCGCCTCCTCAACCTCCAACTCCACATCCACCTCCATTTTTGATTTTTTTATGTGATTTTAGGTTAAAAATTATTTTAAGTTATTTCCCTATCCTCATTTCTTTGTAGGTCACTTGTCCGACCCTTACCCCCATTTTCCTTCCTTTTGCAGACCTCTAGGACTTGCTTGGACTTTGTAACAGCCATTATTGTACCTAAAAGTTCAGGTCCCCATTGATTTCAAAGGGGTTCGGGTCAAAGTCTGGATCAAGTCCGGACCCAAACCCGGACTTTGTCCGTAAGTTCGGCCGAAACTGCCGAACCCGGACTTCCAGAGGTTTGATCAACTCTAATAACCTTCAAGGCCTACTAAATATTTTGACTTTATGGCAAAACCCAATTCTTGACTAGGAATGGGTGAACAGTTCAGCCTGAGCATGAGTTTGGGCCGAACATTGGCTGTTTGCACGTTCAATGAACATCCAAATTATCAGGGTTAATTAGTACAGGGCTCGACAAAACCCAGGCGCCAGGTCGCAATGACGACTGTAAATTGCATCCTGGCGCCTGGATTACACCACAGCAGCGGTCAGGGTTATACCCATGTGACCCCCCGCGGGTGCGCGGACTGCCAGCTTTGCGGCCTGCTGGAGCAGAATCCACGCTCCTTTGTGCGAACCGGTGCCCCCTGGTGGGTGGTGCTTTGACTACCCACCCACCTCCGCATCATCTTCCCATTTCGACAGCTGGGGATGAGGTTGCAGGGTTGATCAATCACCCTTTCCTTATTGCTGGGAGTGCTTATCAGTGCTGAATGTCAGTATCCATCAGTGCCACCTGTCAATTCCCATCAGTGCCACCTGTCAGAGCCACCTGTCAGTGCCCATCAGTACCACATGTCAGTGCCCATCATTGCCGCCTATAGTGCCCATCAGTGCCACCTATAGTGCCCATCTGTGCTGCCTGTCAGTGCTGAGTGCTGAGCCGGCGGATGACAAGACCGTCTCTGCACTCCGTGTAGACACGGACCTGTCACAGATCCATTCTCCTCTATGGGGGATCGGATGAACACGGACCGTCTGTCATCCGATCCGATCTACCAGACGGATGGAAAATAGAGTTTCCATCCGTCTGTATTTGGCGGATCGGAGCGGATTGGATGTCAGCGGACATGTCACCGCTGATATCCGTTGCTCCATTGAGGACAATGGAGCGTCCGTTCAGGTCCACCTGAAAAACTGACAGGCGGACCTGAACGGTCCACTGGTGTGAAAGAACCCTTACAAGCCAGGAAAGTACAATTACCCCCCAAATGACCCCCTTTTGGAAAGTAGACAGTTTTGCAAGCTGTGCAATGATAGCCTGAGCCGGGGCATAAATGTTCTCAACCTGAGCACAACCCCCATGACCAGGCATCTAAATTCAAGGCACAAGCTGCATTGAAATAATTACCTCAAAATCCAAAAAAGGTCTCGGGCTCCTCGTGCGTCCTCTTCTGCTGCTGCCTCGGCCTCTTCCTCCACATCTACAGTGACAGTGTCACCTGCCACCCAGCAAACAGACGATATGACTACAACGCCACCATGTCCGCCACCATCCCCAAGCATTTCCATAGGGTCCCATGGAAGCTTACAGTTGTCCATCTCCCAAACACTGGAGATAAAGAGGAAGTACCCCCCTACCCACCCGCGATCCCTGGCTCTGAATGCCAGCATTTCAAAATTCCTGGCCTTTGAAATGCTGTCATTCCGTCTGGTGGACACGGACAGTTTTAAAAACCTGATGGCAGTGGCTGTCCCACAGTACGTGGTTCCCAGCCGCCACTACTTTTCCAGGCGAGCCATCCCTTCCCTGCACAAATAAGTCGGGGACAAGATCAAGTGTGCACTGCGCAACGCCATCTGTGGCAAGGTCCACATAACCACTGATACATGGACCAGTAAGCACGGGCAGGGACGCTATATCTCGCTAACTGCACACTGGGCAAATGTAGTGGCGGATGGGCCTGAGCCGGCTAGCCATTTGGTGCATTTCCTTCCGCCACCGAGTATTGCAGGGCATTTCTCATTGCCTCCTGTTGCCTCCTCCTCCTACTGCGCTTCCTCCTCCTCGACCACCTACTCATCCGCTCAGCGTAACACCTTCACCACCAACATCAGCACATCCAGGGGAAAACAACAGCAGGATGTTTTAAAACTGATATGTTTGGGGGATAAACCCCACACTGCGCAGGAGCTGTGGACGGGCATTGAACAACAGACCAATGAGTGGTTGTTGCCACTGAGCCACAGCCAACGTGGACAAGCTAACCTTTATTAAAATGAACCAGGCATGGATCACACAAGACTTGTCTGTACCTTGTGCAGAATAAACATTTAGACCGGACTTACACAGCCATTCGTATACTTGTTTTTTTGAATAGGCCTCAATATTTTGGGGGCTACCCCAATTATAAACAAACAAAAAAAAAATACAGTGTTGGCTACCTTCTTCTCCTCCTCGACCACTGCCACTTCCACCTACACTGCCGTGGTCACGGCCTAGTCAACCTCTAGGCTCCTACTCCACATCCACCCCCCCTTCCCATTTTTTTTATTTGATTTTAATTTATTTTCCCTATCCCCATTTTTTATAGGGCGCTTGCCCTACTCTTACCCCCATTTTACTTCCTTTTGCAGCCCTCTAGCACTTGCCAGGACTTTGTTACAGCCATTTTCGTGCCTAAAAGTTCGGGTCCCCATTGACTTCAATGGGGTTCGGGATAACGCTCGGGCAACGTTCGGTGCCGAACCCGGACTTTTTTCCAAAGTTCGTTCGGACCCTCCGAACCCGAACGTCCAGGTGTTCGCTCAACTCTATCTATGAGGCATAATGATTCTTCTGAATGGTTCATTTTTTTCCAGAAGTTTTTGGAAAATGTGGAAAAAAAATGTAAACGTTTATAAGATATTTACAACACATAGCATGTAAATAGCAAAAATGACACCACCTATTACACTTTTGAAGGACCTGGAGCATCAGGACAATGGAATTGCCCACAAAATGACCCCATTTTGTCAAGCAAATATACGCCAACATATAATCTATGAGGCATAATAAGTCTTTTGAACATGTAATTTTTTTCCAGTCGTTTTTGGAAAATGTGGGTAAAAAATTAAAACGCTTTTTTTACACAAAGTTGTCCATTTATATGATATTTCCAACACATAGCAGGAACATAGCAAAAATGACACCCCAAAATACATTATACTACTCCCCCTGAGTATGACGATACCACATGTGTGAGACTTTTACATAGCCTGGCCACATACAGAGGCCCAACATTGAACTAGCACCTTCAGGCATTCTACGAGCATAAATTACACATCTCATTTCTCAACCACCTATTACACTTTTGAAGGTCCTGGAGCACCAGGAAGGGAATTGCCCACAAAATGACTACATTTTGGAAAGCAAACAGCCCAATGTATAATCTATGAGGCATGATGAGTCTTTTGAACGTGTCATTTTTTTCCAGTCGTTTTTGGAAAATGTGGGAAAAAAATGAATTGTTTTTACACAAAGTTGCCCATGTTATTTCCAACACATACCTTGTACATAGCAAAAATGACACCCCAAAATACATTCTGCTACTCGTCCTGAGTATGGCAATACCACGTGTGTGAGACTTTTATAGGTGATGTTTACTGATAGGTGATGATGGCCACTGACAGGTGATTGGCGATGGTCACTGATGGGTGACTGGTGGAGGTCACTGATGGGTGACGAGTGGCTGGTGGTGGTCACTGATGGGTGACAGGTGTCTGGCGGTGGTCACTGATGGCTGATGGGTGTCTGGCGGTGGTCATTCATGGGTGATGGGTGGCTGGCGGTGGTCACTGATGGGTGAATGGCAGTGGTCACTGATGGGTGACGGGAGACTGGCGGTGGTCACTGATAGGTGCCAGGTGTCTGCCGATGGTCACTGATGGGTGATGGGTGTCTGGTGGTGGTCACTGATGGGTGACAGGTGACTGGTGGTGGTCACTGATGGGTGACTGGCGGTGGCCACTGAAGGGTGCCGGGTGTATGGCAGTGGTCACTGATGGGTGGTGGGTGTCCAGCGGTGGTCACTGATGGGTAACGGGTGACTGGCGGTGGTCACTGATGGGTGACGGGTATCTGAGGGTTGTCACTGATGTGTGACGGGTATCTGGTGGTGGTCACTGATGGGTGACGGGTGACTGGCGGTGGTCACTGATGGGTGACGGGTGTCTGGGGGTGGTCGGTGTCTGGCGGTGGTCACTGATGGGTGACGGGTGACTGGCAGTGGTCACTGATGGGTGACGGGTGTCTGGGGGTGGTCACTGATGGGTGAAGGGTGACTGGCGGTGGTCACTAATGGCTGACGGGTGTTTGGGGGTGGTCATTGATGGGTGACGGGTGTCTGGTGGTGGTCACTGATGGGTGACTGGTCACGGTCACTGATAGGTAATGGGTGACTGGCGGTGGTCACTGATGGGTGACGGGTGAGAGGCCACGGATGACAGGCGGTGGTCACTGATGGGTGACAGGAGACAGGCCAAGGTCAGTGATGGGTGACAGGCCATGGTCAGTGATTGGTGACGGGTGACAGGCCACAGTCACTGATGTGTGACGGTTGACACGCCACAGTCACTGATGGGTGTTGGGTGACACGCCACGGTAACTGATGGGTGACAAGCCACAGTGACTTATGCTTATATCTCTGCGATAACTTTTTGTAGCGTTCCCCTAAACCATAATGTAGAACAATCTTTGTTTTCAGGTCATTTGAGAGTGGTTTTGAGGCCCCTATGTTGCCTCTCTTCAGAGGAGAGTCAAAGAGAACAACGACTTGCAATTGGCCACCTTAAATACCTTTTCTCATGATTGGATGTGCCTGTCTATGAAGTTCAAGGCTTAATGAGCTCACCAAACCAATTGTGTGTTCCAATTAATCAGTGCTAAGTAGTTACAAAGTATTCAAATCAACAAAATGACAAGGGTGCCCAAATTCATGCACCTATCTAATTTTGTTTTGATGCATATTGCGCGTTTTCTGTTAATCCAATAAACCTCATTTCACTACTGAAATATTACTGTGTCCTTCAGTTATTTGATAGATCAAAATGAAATTGCTGATCCAAACACATAAATATGTATAAATGACAATCATGGAAATTGTCAGGGGTTCCTAAACTTTTGCATACAACTGTATATTCTTACATTGCCTGAACGGACTCTATATACTATACACTGAATGAGCTGTATATAGTCTACACTGAAGGCAGCATATTATATATATACTATATAAGGTATATATATATTCTTACGCTGCCTGAACTGACTCTATATACTATACACTGAATGAGCTGTATATGGTGTACACTGAATGCAGTGTATTATATACATATACTAGGCTGTATATATATATATTCTTACACTGCCTGCATATGGTCTACACTGCCTGCACTAACTGTATACAGATCGCACTTAGTATCTCTCTACACTGAACTGCCACGCGCAACTAGCTAAACTCTCTCTCTCCACATTACACACACACTACATAGAGCCGCTGTTCAAGCGGCTTTATATAGTGTGGGCGTGGACTGAAACCCCTGATCCAAGCTTGGCCAAAGGCACCCTGCCTTTGGCCAATCATGGCTCTCACAGCAGAGCGTGCTGTGATTGGCCAAAGCATGCAGGTCATGTTCATACTTTGGCCAATCAGTGGGCAGCATTTCCCCACAATCTTACTGCATTATGGGGCGCTGCATTATGGAACCCCCGATGTTTGTGTCGGACATGTTTGACTTGAACTGGGGGCCCATCCCTATTGAGTACCCACTACACAGACACACTCCACTGATACACTATAATATACTGCAGTAAAACTGGACAGACGCACTGCATTATACTGCATGAAACGTGCAGTAACTTACAGAAATATGCTGCGTTAACGTGCACTAATTCACTGAAATATACGGCGTTAAACTTGCAGTAACGCACTGAAATATACTGCGTTAAACTTGCAGTAACACATTGAAATATACTGCGTTAAACGTACACTAACACACAGAGAAATACTGCATTAAACGATGGGTAACGCACTAAAATATACAGCGTTAAACTAGCAGTAACACACTGAACTATACTGCGTTAAACAGGAGGTAACGCACTGAAATATACAGCGTTAACCACTTGCCGACGGCTGATCGGCAAATGACGGCGACAAAGTGGCTCTGTAACGCGAATCGCTGTCATACGACGGCGGCCGCGAGATCGAGCCTAGTGAGCGCACGTGCGCCGCCGGAGGCGCGCCCGCACGCTCACTGTGTTCGGGGAGGGCCAGGGAGCGGGTGCGGCGGAGTCGTTCTGTGAAGGGGGAAGGGCTGTGATCACAGCCTTCCTCTACATGGAGGCTGTGACCACTTCCCTTCCCCAGCTAGGGCAGTCCCCACACAGTTAGAACACGCCCAGGGAACACAGTTAACCCTTAGAGCGCCCCCTGCAGGTTAACTCCTTCACTGCCAATGGCATTTATACAGTAATCAGTGCATTTTTATAGCACTGATCGCTGTATAAATGCCAATGGTCCCAAAAAAGTGTCAAAATGGTCCGACATGTCCACTGAAATATCGCAGTACCGCTAAAAACGCAGATCGCCGCCATTACTAGTAAAAAATAAAAAAAAATAAAAACCCCAGAAATGAATTCTAATCATCCGTAAACGCGGGCACTTTTGCGCAAACCAATCAATGAGCGCCGATTGCGATTTTTTTTATCACAAATATGAGGAAGAATATAAATCGGCCAAAAACGGTGAAAAAAAATGTTTTTTTTATATTTTTTTTTTGGATTTGTATTTTAGCAAAAAGTAAGAAATTTGTTTTTTTTTTGCAAAATTGTCGCTCTTCTTTTGTTTATAGTGGTGATCAGAAATGACGCAGAGGTGATCAAATACCACCAAAAGAAAGCTCTATTTGTGGGAAAAAAAGGACGCAAATTTTGTTTGGGTACAACGTCGCACGACCGCGCAATTGTCAGTTAAAGCGACGCAGCGCCGAATCGCAAAAAGGGCTCCGGTCCTAAAGCTGGAAATCCTTCCGGGGCTGAAGTGGTTAAACTTGCAGTAACGCACTAAAATATACAGCGTTAAACTTGCAGTAACACGCTGAAATATACCGCGTTAGGCGTGCACTAATGTACAGAAATATACTGCGTTAAATGGCACATAACACACTGAAATATACAGCATTAAATGGTCACTACACTCACACTGACTGAACTATCACTAGTCTTACACTAATGTAATCGATCGGGAGCGCGTTGCACGTGCATGTTGGTGGCGAAGTGTTCCCAGGGAACACTGCCTGTCACCGACACTGGTATCAGCCGCTGGCCGGGGGCTGTTACCTTGTGATCGGCTGTGATCTACTCACAGCCGATCACATGTAATGTAAACAGAGCAGTAACTCACTGTTACCAGCTCTTATCTCCTCACACAGTTTCCAGCGTGAGGAGAGAAGAGCTAGGATCAGTGAGTTACTGATCTGTAAAGCACCAACACACCTGTCACTTCACCCCTGCCCCCCCAATGCACCTGTCACCCAACAGTCACCCCACCTGCCCCCATAAAGTGCAGCTGCCACCATAAAGTGTACCTGTCATCAGACTGCCATCATAAAGTGCACCTGTCACCCGTCACCCATCAGTGACCACGGCGTGTCACCCGTCACCCATCAGTGACCGTGGCCTATCACCCATTACCCATCAGTAACTGTGGCCTGTCACCCATCAGTGACCGTGGCCTGTCACCCATCAGTGACCGTGGCGTGTGACCCCTCACACATCAGTGACCGTGGCGTGTCACCTGTCACCCATCAGTGAGCGTGGCCTGTCACCCATCACTGACCGTGGTCTGTCACTCGTAACCCATCACTGACCATGGCCTGTCACCCGTCACTAATCAGTGACCGTGGCATGTCACCTGTCACCCATCAGTGACTGTAGCGTGTCACCTGTCACCCATCAGTGACCATGGCGTGTCACCCGTCATCCATCAGTGACCATGACGTGTCACCCATCACCCATCAGTGACTGGGGTGCCTTTGGTCAATCTTGGATCAGGGGTTTCAGTCCATGCCCACACTATATAAAGCCGATTGAACAGCGGCTCTATGTAGTGTGTGTGTAATGTGGAGAGAGAGAGTTTAGCTAGTTGCGTGTAGGCAGTTCAGTGTAGAGAGAGATACTAAGTGCGATCTGTATACAGTTAGTGGAGGCAGTGTAGACCATATACAGGCAGTGCAGGCAGTGTAAGAATATATATATATATATACAGCCTAGTATATGTATATAATACACTGCATTCAGTGTACACCATATACAGCTCATTCAGTGTATAGTATATAGAGTCAGTTCAGGCAGCGTAAGTGTCACATACCTGGTGGTAGAGTCTGATGTGCAGAAAACAACCTCTCTTACTATCCCGACTTGCGGACCCCTGGAAGTGGGAACAGGAAGTCTGGGAGTACGGAGTGGCACGAGGGCTTGACAAGGTGGCTGGTGCTGGTGCAGGAGTATTGCTGCAGATGGGGTGAAGGTTACCATTGGCCACCGGTTGTCACCGGCAGAGGGGCCGGGAGCCTGTGCAGTAGGCAGAGGGATGGTCATAGGCAGGCCGGGTCATCAGGAGGCGGGCGGTACAGGACCGAAGGAGTAGACAAAGAGTAGTCGGGGTCACAAGCCGAGTTGTCAGGAGGCAGGCAGCGAGGTACAGAGCAGCAGGCAGAGAGTAGTTGGGGTCACAAGCCGGGGACGGTGCAGGCAGACAGTGGTGAGACGTAAACAAGCCGGATCACAGGAAACAGGAAGTCAGATGAACAGGTCACTCAGGAACACGGATACACTGTAGACAGGACAGCACTTGCTGCAGGGTGCTGCTAGCTTAAATAGGCTGTTTGGCGCCCATGACGATGCACACAGGCGCGCGCACACAGTACGTGTGCCCACGCACAGTCCTCGGGGCCACAGTTCTTTCCTGACAGTAAGAATATATATGTACCTTATATAGTATATATATAATATGCTGCCTTTAGTGTAGACTATATACAGCTCATTCAGTGTATAGTATATAGAGTCCGTGAAGGCAGTGCAAGAATATATATGTACCGTAAATAGTATATATATATATATATATAAAAAATACGCTGCCTTTAGTGTAGACTATATACAGCTCATTCACTGTATAGTATATAGAGTCTGTTCAGGCAGTGTAAGAATATATATGTACCGTAAATAGTATATATATATATATATATATATATATATATATATATATATATATATAACACGCTGCCTGTAGTGTAGACTATATACAGCTCATTTGTTTTATAGTATATAGAGTCCATTCAGGCAGTGTAAGAATATACCCTATATGTACCATGAATAGTATATATATGGTATCTCACAAAAGCGAGTTCACCCCTCACATTTTTGTAAATATTTTATTCTATCTTTTCATGTGACAACACTGAATAAATTACACTTTGCTACAATGTTAAGTAGTGAGTGTACAGCTTGTATAACAGTGTACATTTTCTGTCCCCTCATAATAACTCAACACACAGCCATTAATGTCGGAAGCGCTGGTAACTAAAGTGAGTACCTACCTAAGTGAAAATGTCCAAATTGGACCCAATTACTCATTTTCCCTTCCCGGTGTCATGTGACTCATTAGTGTTACAAGGTATCAGGTGTGAATGGGGAGCAGGTGTGTTAAATTTGGTGTTATCGCTCTCACTCTCTCATGCTGGTCACTGGAAGTTCAACATGGCACCTCATGGCAAAGAACTCAACACAAAGATTTGTTGCTCTACATAAAGATGGCCTAGGCTATAAGAAGATTACCAAGACCCTAAAACTGAGCGGTAGCACAGTGACCAAGACCATACAGCAGTTTAACAGGACAGGTTCAACTCAGAACAGCCTCGCTATGGTTGACCAAAGGAGTTGAGTGCACATGCTCAGCGTCATATCCAGAGGTTGTCTTTGGGAAATAGACATATGAGTTCTGCCAGCATTGCTGCAGAGGTTGAAGGGGTGGCGGGTCAGCCTGTCAGTGCACAGACCATACGTCGCACACTGCATCAAATTGGTCTACATGGCTGTTGTCCCAGAAGGAAGCCTCTTCTAAAGATATTGCACAAGAAAGCCCGCAAACAGTTTGTTGAAGACAAGCAGACTAAGGACATGGATTAGTGGAACTGTCACGTACCTGATCCTGAAGCCGAGATGCTGAGAGGGACCCCCTTGCGGCTAAACGCAGTATACCCGTGAAGGTGACACAGGAGGTACAGTGTGAAGAGAAGCACGGGTTACCAGTTGCAGGTGTAGACTTGATCTGGAGTGCAGGAACAGCAGAGGATGCTGAGGTGGGCATCTGTGCTGCAGGTAGATCTGGTAACAGGAGCGAAGTGGTCAGGATGACAAGCTGGGTCATACACAGGAGAATGGCAGCAAGTCAGTTTAGGCAAGCCAGGGGTCAAACACAGGAGAAGACAGCAAAGTCCATTTAAGCAAGCCAGGGGTCAGGAAGCCAGGGAAGCAGAGCAGAAGCAGGTCCAAGGGGCAAGCCGGGTCACAACAGGAACACAGGAACAGATTTCTGAAGCAGATGCAGAAGGGACTGAAGATGATCCAGCGATTAGCTGAAGTCAGGGTTTGCCTTAAATAGGGCGCCCTTAGTGCTCATTGGACGTGCCGAGCGCCCCGATTGCGCCTGCATGTGCGTTGTCCTGCAGTGCCGCGCAGGCGCAGTTGTGTACGACCGTTCCGATTGGAACGATCGTTCCGATTACAAAGAACGTTCCGATCTCCGGAACGATTGTTCGGATCCTCATTGCTGCTTCTCTGACAGGAACCATGTCCTGTGGTCTGATGAGACCAAGATAAACTTAGTTGGTTCAGGTGGTGTCAAGTGTGTGTGGCGGCAACCAGGTGAATAGTACAAAGACAAGTGTGTCTTGCCTACAATCAAGCATGGTGGTGAGAGTGTCATGGTCTGGGGCTGCATGAGTGCTGCCAGCACTGGGGAACTACAGTTCATTGAGGGAACCATGAATGCCAACAAGTACTGTGGCATACTGAAGCAGAGCATGATCCCCTCCCTTCGGAGACTGGGCCACAGGGCAGTATTCCAACATGATAACGACCCCTAACACACCTCCAAGATGACCACTGCCTTGCTAAAGAAGCTGAGGGTAAAGGTGATGGACTGGCCAAACATGTCTCCAGACCTAAACCCTATTGAGCATCTGTGGCGCATCCTCAAATGGCAGGTGGAGGAGCGCAAGTTCTCTAACATCCACCAGCTCCGTGATGTCGCTATGGAGGAGTGGAAGAGGACTTCAGGACAACCTGTAAAGCTCTGGTGAACTCCATGTCCAAGAGTGTTTAGGCAGTGCTGGAAAATAATGGTGACCACACAAAATATTGACACTTTGGGCCCAATTTGGACATTTTCACTTAAGGGTGTACTCACTTTTGTTGCCAGCGGTTTAGACGTTAATGACTGTATGAGTTATTTTGAGGGGACAGCAAATTTACACTGTTATACAAGCTGCACACTCACTACTTTACATTGTAGCAAAGTGTACCAGTAATTTCTTCTTACAAAAATGTAAGAGGTGTACCCACTTTTGTGAGATTCTTTATATAATACGCTGCCTTTAGTGTAGACTATATATAGCTCATTCAGTGTATAGTATATAGAGTCTGCTCAGGCAGTGTAAGAATATATATGTACCGTAAATAGTATATATATATATATATAAAATACGCTGCCTTTAGTGTAGACTATATATACAGCTCATTCAGTGTATAGTATATAGAGTCCGTTCAGGCAGTGTAAGAATATATATGTACCGTATATATTATATATATATTATACGCTGCCTTCAGTGTAGACTATATATATAGCTCATTCAGTGTATTGAATATAAAGTCCGTTCAGGCAGTGTAAGAATATATATGTACAGTATATAGTATATATATATATAAAAAATACGCTGCATTCAGTGTAGACTATATCAACAGCTCATTCAGTGTATAGTATATAGAGTCAGTTCAGGCAGTGTAAGAATATATACGTACAGTATATATAATAATAGTTATTAAGAAGAATACCGCGCTAAAATAAATAATACCAGTAATGTGCATAAAGCAGCGACAAATAAATGTATGATAGCTACACCAAATAAGAATAAAAAAGAAGAAATGTCGCGCTGAGTGTCAAAATGTTGAAAAAGCCAAATGCAGGTGGGTCTACTCTCCCTCCCAATGGCAGGTAATTGGAAAGTATACCCAACTGGTGATAATAGTAAAAAATCAAAACCACCACCTAAATGATGAACATTTGCATGTAAAAAACATCAAAAACTTAGTGAAATTAAATCAATAAGCAAACAAACTTGTATGTGAAGAAATAAGATAAAGCAATATTTAAAGTGCATCCAAAATGTCTCTATTTGTTGAATCCTTCAAATCAAGATCCACGTGAGGATATTTCAAAGTAAATGATGTGCATAAATCATCAAAAATTCCACTTTGATGTCCACCACCACCTTGAATAAAACACCGCAGGTGACAAAAGTAAGGTAATGCCCTTACCAGATGATGTGACCCCCTATCTCTAGTGAGGTCAGAAAGGCCTGCAGATATAACCCTCTGCGGGGTATATGATGTTTGGCAGCCTTCACTCCGGTCACTAGGGACGCAATCCCGGGTTTCACCCTCTGGTCTCACGCTGTTCCCTCAGTGCATTGCCCGATGTTATATAATGAAGCAAAAATCCACATAGTGTGATACCGTACTTATAGGTTTATTTATAAAAAAGGAATCAAAGGTACTCACAAACGTGGAAGCAAACACAAGCGTAGAAAATAGTTAAAATCAGCCGGCATAAAAAAGAGCTTGTTCCCCTCCGTATCAGAATCACAAGGGGCGGAGCCACGCGCTGACGTCACTTCTTTTTTATATATAATAATACACTGCCTTCAGTGTAGACTATATATACAGCTCATTCAGTGTATATTATATAGAGTCAGTTCAGGCAGTGTAAGAATATATATATACAGTATAGTTACAGTGTTATGACACTATATATATATATATATATATATACATACAGTATATATAATACACTGCCTTCAGTGTAGACTACGTTTACATTCCTTGTAATAGGACTAAAAGTGACTAGAGTTGAGCGAACCCGAACTGTAAAGTTCGGGTCCATACCAAACTTTGGGGTGTCCGTGACCCGGACCTGAACCCCGACATTTGAAAAAAGTTTGGGTTCGGGTTCTGGGTTCGGGTATTTGATCACGCATGTTGAATAGCTGCAGGGCAGCCAATCAACACGCTTTTCACTGGTTTGCCCTTAGAAGCCATCACAACCATGCCTACTAATGGCATGGCTGTGATTGGCCAGTGAATCATGTGACCCAGCCTCTGTATAAGCTTGAGTCATGTAGTGCTGCATGTCACATGCTCTCAGGCTAGTCTAGGGAGAGGATGCTGCCTGCGCTGTGAGGGACAGATTGCAGTTATTAATAACATCTCATCCTGCATTACAGAACGATCTGATTCTGGACTAGGTAGAGATAAATACTACTGCTTTGAGGGACAGATTGCAGATCTCATCCTGCATTACAGAACGATCTGATTCTGGATTAGGTAGAGTCTACTGCTTTGAGGGACAGATTGCAGATCTCATCCTGCATTACAGAACAATCTGATTCTGGACTAGGTAGAGTCTACTTCTTTGAGGGACAGATTATTGTTCTAAAATCATCTCCTAGTTCTATAGGGTCAGGTTCCTGCTGTTGCTGTAAGGGACAGATTATTGTTCTAAAATCATCGCCTACTCCTATAGGGTCAGGTTCCTGCTGTTGCTGTAAAGGACAATTTATATAAATTGGGATGATGACTACAAAGACATAAAAAGACTGCCACGTCCGAATGACAAAGTAAACTAAATATGAGAAAATTCTCATATATGAATAATCCCCTTGGACTTTTGAGGCAGATAGAGTAAATTGAGTAATCAAAAAAAGAAAAAACAAAAAAAGGTGTATCTTTATGGTAAAAAATATTGAGCACTTTATTTATACATTGAATATAAAACAAAAGTAGATAGATATACTCACATGTATCAGTCACATAGAGGAACAAATCTTGTGTAATACAAATGACATAAAAACAATTTGCAAGTACAAGGTGCCACAGTAGATTACAGCATTGGTGTGGTTGAACTTAATGCATGGAGATTCCACACCTAGGTGACCACTAATGACAAGAGATCCAGGGGCATTCTCACAACCGTCCCAACATGTTTCGGATTTAACATTCCTTCTTCAGGGGATATTTGGCATTAAATGCAACAATATATGCAGTCTGTAGAGGGATAAAGCATGAATGACAATGATGTATCATATATTGTATAACATTTTTAACAAAATAAAATAAAGTAAGGTAAGGTATAATACGCCTTCCATAGAAAGTGAATAGAACACTTACATCTGGACTAGAGGACACTAAACAAACCAAGCTTCTATGTCAGCCCACTGGATCTGGGGCATATGGAGTAAAGCCAATAACACAGATCCTGGCCACCACTGATGGCGCAGACCCTGGGAAGGGTGTGTCAAGAAATGTGCGACCACGAGGAACACCCAATGGCTGTGCCAGCTGAACCACTATGAGTGGTGTAAAATGCACTGAATAAAGAGAAAGTATATATATACTGTATATATGAGTAAAAAGACCTATTTGATATATAGCCCAGTTATAAATTGGGAGGTATCGAACCCAAGGTATACCAAGAAATGCCGGGTTAAATAAAAGTTTTTGTAAAGCAATGATAGCATGATAGGCAAACATTGCGTATAATATGTTTTGTTATGTTGAAATAGGTAGCTAAAAAACAAAACAGTATGCTGCAACCATAATGGCAGAGCTGGAGTCATTAATGAAGTATAGGCATGCTTGGTACCAGGGCAGAAAGGTTCTTAGAGAGGTGCATAATCGCGTCATGTTACCTGATCGATGCTGTTGGTGCAAATGTAGGCTGCATAGCAGCACTGTAGTACCGACCTGGCTATATGTGGTGGTGTCTCTCACTGGCAGCCAATCCGAAGGGAGGAGAACAGGTGCTGGCTGTTCGTCTAATAGAGGCTGAAAAGCCTATATGGCAAACGCCGAGGGTCCCTCCGAAGGAGCGGCGCGCAGCGTCGTCCCGCCTGTGGGGGCGGGATGACGTCACGCGCCGGACCTCCACCGGCGGGTGTTTCGAGGCGAACAGAAGTCCACCTGGACAAAAAGCTTGCTCCGACAAGGAGGGGCCGAGATGGTCGGTGGGCCGTGTTGGTGCCCTCCAGTGGTGCACATGGCGCCCGACCCAGGGAACGGGAGCGACCTCCAGTGGTCAACGGTGTGGGCAATGGAATAGAAAGAATGGTGTGTGTATGTAAGTACAGAGAGTGTATAAAAATATAGTGAGGGATAGGAGTGAAGGAAAGGGGATAGGGAAAAGAAGAAAAGAAGAAAAAGAAGATAAGAATAATGAAAAAAGGAAGGAGAAGGGGGAAAAAAGAAAAAGGGAAAGTGGGAAAGAAAAAGAAGGGAAAATAAAGAAAAAATAATGAAAAATGGAATAAAATAAAATAAATTAAAAATGAAAAGTAAGAATATAGAAGGGCGGGGGAAATGGATAAAGTTTTCACAATTGCAGAGAGAGAGATGGAACAATGGAAAAATGAGATGTAAATGGGGTTGGGGAAATGCTTCATTCGCTACCTTTCCTATTATCACCAAGCCCCCTTTCCTTTTTTTTTTTTTTTTTTTTTTTTTTTAGCTTTTTGCCATGACTGAATACCAAGGTGAACAATGGATCTCTTTCATGTCCAACCTTCATGATGACTTTAGAAACAATTAAGCAGTTGAATCTGTGATTACATCTACCTATGTTAATCTTTGCCATATACAGGCGGTCCCCGGGATAAAACAAGATAGGGACTATAATTTGTTCATAAGTCAAATTTGTTTGTATGTGGGAACAGGTACATTTTTTAAGTGTAGCTTCAGCCAAAACAAATATTTTAAAGCTTTTTGGATAGCATAGGGAAGGGTTAACACCCCTATAATGTTTGTTTTGCTGTCTATGTTTCTGTTCAGAAGATTTCACCTCACTTCCTGTCCCAATGATAATTGGATTTTGAAAATTTTGGGTTGTTGTGGAAACAAGCCTTGGTGATAAAGCATCAGTGGAGACACCTTTTTCCCATAATAACTCTTTTACAGGAGTGAATTTCCCTTCCTAGGGGAGATTTCCTCCCACTTCCTGTTGTCTCCCTCCGTTTGTAAGTAGGAGTCGTTCATAAGTCGGATGTTCATAACTGGATTGGCACATAAAAAAAAAAAAATTTCAAGACTATATTAAAGAGGACATTAATCCATTTCGTCTTCGTGTCCAAATTTTCCCCTCTTTTGAGATCACCAACCCTAACTTCAAGAAGGTATGGGAAGATAATCTCAAATTATGTTCCAAAACCATGATGTCATTGCTGATTGAGGAATACAATAAACGTATGTCAGATATGGACAAACAAATCGATACCTTGCAAAAATTACTTACGCCTTATCAGACACACACATCAGTGTCAGATTTAGAGACAAAACTAAAAATTCACCTGGAAAAATTCAACAAAGACATCCTAATCAGCAAAGACAAAAAATTCCATCGCGATCTAAAGGCCTTCCGTGAGGGGAAGGCCTATAGATGCCATCAATCCACTCAAAACAAAAGTATGTCATCAAGTAATGGCAAAATTTATAAATGTAATGACAATTCAATGACTTCTTTGTACTCTTCTATTCCTCCATCTCCTTCATCATCCACAGGTACATCTAAAAACACGTGGCGCTCTAAACGCTGCAGACATGGAGATAGTTCTCATGATATATCCCCTTCATCGGATGGGCCCCATCCAGATGCAGGTAATATGTGCACCAACACATCCCGTCACAATACGCACACCAGCACTCCAGCGCCACGTACCACACATTCCATGTATGTCAACACGCAGCCTTCACATCCCGCCCCAGCCACTCCACACCCCCAAATCCCCATGCGAGGGACTTTTTTAGATCAACTGCGAATCAAAACACAAACACACCAATCTAAAACCAATATGACCAAAACTACCAAAAAAATTAACACCAATCCACAACACTAAATGTAGTCAATCTATCCACCTACAGCTGATCATCCGATAAACTGAATGTACTAGCCAGGGGCTTAACATTCTGTTCTGACTTTCACTTCAACAAATTCGAAACCATCAAAGATATTCACCTATTCATTAGAAATATTCTACTTAAAAGTCTATATGCCAAAAGGGACACTGTGACACCGACATCTACACCACTTCCTCCCGATACGCAATGTCTTGATCTTCTTATATCCCTGCTAGAGGAAAATGAGTCTCTGGAGCTCATTGACTCTATAGATCTCGAAAATCTGCTCATTGCATGCAATTGACACCACCCCGGCTAAAACTGAACACTCCCAGGTCCCAGCACTCAAAAAGCCATTGTCTCTTTACCCTCCCCCTAGTTCTAATCGCAATGCAGCCACCTTTCTAAAGATGGTTACCAGAGATATTACGAATTTACCCATTTCAATTAATTCTACACCTAATTTTTCGGTCCGTGAACAAAACGCACTGAAAACTTTAGCACAAAGTTCAAATTTGGTCATTAAACCATCTGACAAGGGTGGCAACGTTGTGATTATGAACAGTATCGACTACATTAGCATGTGCATGTCAATACTCAACAACTCCGAGTGGTACCGCCCCATCTCCTCTAATATGGCCGATCGGTTCTCAAGGGAATTTTACACCCTTGTCGATCAGGCCTACTATCACAATATAGTACCCAAACAAACATGGGAATACATACGCACCAGCCACCCACGCGAGGCAACTTTTTATGCGTTGCCTAAACTTCACAAACATCCCACTAAACCTCCGGGGCGTCCCATTGTCTCAGGTTGCGGTAACCTCACAGAGAACCTCAGCCACCTTGTTGACAATCACTTACAACCTTTGGTAACAAAACTTCCCTCATATGTACGTGATATGATACATTTCTTGCAAATTATGGAGGGCCTCCACGCCGATGGCGACACAATTTTGGTCGCCATCGACGTTGAGGCCCTGTACAGTACAATTCCACATGACAAAGGTCTGGCAGCCATCCAAAACAAACTTACCTTATCCTCCACTTTGAATCCTCAGTATGACGAATTTGTGGTACAGGCTCTGCAGTTCATTCTGGAACACAATGTATTTTCCTTCAAGGCACCCATTTCCTCCAGGTGCAGGGGGTTGTGATGGGGACTCGCTGTGCCCCATCGTATGCCAACCTGTACCTGGGGGAATGGGAGCGCCAACTTTGGCGTGACGATGACATCTCGACGTACGCTGACCATATCCTTGCATGGCATCATTACATTGATGATGTCTTTATGCTATGGAGGGGCTCCACTTCACTTCTACAACAGTTTATTGCATACATTAATCAAAATTAACTTAACCTGCACTTCAACATGACATACAGTACCCAAGAACTGCTCTTTTTGGATGTCACAGTTCGAAAAGGCCCTAATGGGCAATTACTCAGCCAACTTTTCCGAAAACCCACTGCAGGAAATTCCCTTATTCATGCCAGCAGTTTTCATCCGAAACCACTTCTGGCATCTATTCCCTATAGCCAGTACCTCCGGGTATGCCGGAATTGTTCTGATGATTCTACTTTTCTCAAAGAAGCAAAAAAGTTGCGGACAGGACTTTTGGAACGTGGATATTCCAAAATCTCCCTGAAGCGAGCATTCAGGAGAGTTCGATGTATCCCTTGAACCAATTTACTCCAAAACAAAAAAACACCTACTCCAGACCACACTTCACGCATTGTAACTACATACTCTACACAACACAAACAAATAAAACGTATTCTCAGTAAATACTGGCATCTCCTCACCATGGATTCTCTGCTATCTCCATTTGTTCCTGACGTACCGGCTGTCGCCTACCGTAGGTCTCCCTCGGTTGGCAACAGACTGGTCTCCAGTGAATTCAAAACCCACAGGAGAGATCCATGCATTCGCCATGGCACTTTCTCCTGTGGAGGATGCCATTATTGCCAATACATGGACAGACAAAGTAGAATTGTATTACCCAACCACCAAATTTTTTTTTTCAGTTATAAGTTTATTAACTTCCGGCAGGAGTAGTACATAACACATAGAAATAGAGCTTTAGAGGTACAAATAAGTTCTGATAGCAGATAAAAGAGTTCATATACTACATACATTAGTATCAGCAAGCTGGTAACTTAAGCGTAGTCTCTTAATTATCAATGTCCCATCAGCGATTACCGGAGTATATTGCTGTACCTCCGACTCTCCGATAAATGTATACCTGAGTCATTTTAAGGGCTCCTGCCCTAGCTCCATTTCAAATATCAACCAACTAAAAACAAAACCCAAGATGTAGTAAAGGTAGGAGAAGAAAGGAGATATGAAACCAGAAGTAGTAAAAAAAAAAAAACAGGAATAAAGAAGAGGGAGAGCGATGGGGGCCATCACGGTCTCTAGAATTAGGGGCAATTATTTGTATTAGTAGAATGCGCTGTAATTAGGGCCTTGCCTTCATCAGACAATAGGAACATGTTCCATAGTCCCCATGTTTTGTTGTATAATTCTCTCTTATGCTGGTGTGAAAGAACCAAGTCTTCCATCTTGTTTATGCTTTCCACTTTTCTCACCCACATTGAGATAGATGGGGGCTGGTCTTTTTTCCAAAGGAGGGGGATGCAAGCCTTGGCCGCATTTAGAAGGTGTCCAAGAACCAATTTTTTGTATTTCTTCAGGGAAATGGTTGACACATGAAGAAGGAAGAATGCAGGATCATTTGGGATCTGATAGTCTGTGAATTTCTGAGTAATTGCTCTCACTCCCGCCCAAAATCTATTTAGTTTCGCACAAGACCAAAAGATGTGCAGCAGCGTTCCTCTGCCCCTGTGGCACCTCCAGCATTGATCGGATGCGGTGGGAAAGCATTTTTACAGCCTCACAGGGGTATAGTACCATCTTTTGAGTAGTTTGAAATTTGTTTCCTGTATCTTCGTACAGATAGAAGATTTCAGGGAGAGATTGATTATGTTTTGTATCTGGATTTCTGTAAACTTACACTGCAACTCTGTCTCCCATTTTGTTATGTAGGGTAAGGTTATGTGTTCCATAGGGGTATCCAACAGTGCATACATCTTAGATAACATTCTGGGAAGGGGTTCCGTATCTGAACAGTATTGCTCAAACATTGTGAGGTCCCTACTATGGCCTGGCGTGTTGGGTATCGAGAGGAAAAAGTGGTGGAGTCGGGCTGCAGGCCAGAACTGGAGTTGAAAGTGACCGTCATCCCTGGTGAGGTCCTCCAGGATGGGCCAGTGTGTCTCCTGTATAAAGTCCCGAGCTAGAGTCATACTCCTTGATCTCAGTGAAAGGTATGTTCAACTGTCGAGTCCCGGGGGAAAACGTGGGTTGTCCAGGATGGGGAGTAGAGGCGAGTCCGCTGTCGTGAGGGAACCCTTTTTCAGTACCTGTGTGGTCAGGTGAAGCGTGAATCCTACAAATGGGTGTGTTTTTACATCTGAGGGTAAGTGCTGATAGCACCAGAGAGCCCCCTTCAATGAGGTTTTGGTTTGTTGCTGTTCAAGCTGTACCCATGCTTTGGAGTCTAAGTGGTGACACCAATCTACATATCTCCCCATGTGGGAAACCATGCAGTATTTACGTATATTGGGGACTGCCGGGACTCCGAAGTGTTTTGGTAGAGTAAGCTGAGAGAGGGGTAAGCGAGGCTTTTTGTGGGCCCAGATAAAACGAAGGAAGAGTGATTGTGTCTGTTTGAAGTATCTCGGGGGGATTCTGATCGGTAAGGCTTGGAACAGATATAGGAATTTTGGAAGAATACACATTTTTAAAAGATTGCATCTCCCGAACCAAGAATGAATACCCTTATGCCATTGGTGCAGAAAGGGTGCGTGTTTTGTGTAATAAAGGGGGAAAGTTTCGTTCAAAAGTGCGGTTGGTATCCGGGGGTATTTGTGTGCCCAGGTAAGTCAAAGCATTCGGGGTCAACCACCAAATTTTTCGCCCCAAACACTTCGTCAATTGCAAAACTCCTGGCATAGTATACCTACTCTCTTGTGAGTGTGGGTGTTACTATGTCGGGAAGACCAAAAACAAATTCTGGAAGAGCATATATCAGCATACTCTTTCAATAATAAAACAAGACCCCGACACCCCCAGTGGTCGTCATACAGCCGCATCTCACCCCATTTCACTTCCTAAAGTCCAATTTTTGGCCTTGGACCGGGTCCACTTTGGCCCACGTGGAGGTGATTTCAACAAAGAGCTCCTCCAACGTGAGCTAAGGTGGATCTATATCTTACAAGCCACGTTCCCTCCGGGGCTTAACGAGATCTGCAGCTTCAAACCTTTTCTCGCATGCTTTACATCGGGAGGCTGTGAATTAAATTTATAAACATCTCCACCTCATTCCTCAACCCCATTTACATCTCATTTTTCCATTGTTCCATCTCTCTCTCTGCAATTGTGAAAACTTTATCCATTTCCCCTGCCCTTCTATATTCTTACTTTTCATTTTTTAATTTATTTTATTTTATTCCATTTTTCACAATTTTTTCTTTATTTTCCCTTCTTTTTCTTTCCCACCTTCCCTTTTTCTTTTTTCCCCCTTCTCCTTCCTTTTTTCATTCTTCTTATCTTCTTTTTCTTCTTTTCTTCTTTTCCCTTTTCCCTTTCCTTCACTCCTATCCCTCACTATCTTTTTATACACTCTCTGTACTTGCATCCACACACCATTCTTTCTATTCCATTGCCCACACCGTTGACCACTGGAGGTCGCTCCCGTTCCCTGGGTCGGGCACCATGTGCACCACCCGGCGGGTAGGCTCCATTGGAAGGCGCCAACATGGCCCACCGACCGTCTTGGCCCCTCCTTGTCGGAGCAAGCTTTTTGTCCATGTGGACTTCTGTTCGCCTCGACACACCTGCCGGCGGAGGTCCGACGCGTGACGTCATAGCGCCCACACAGGCGGGGCGACGCCATGCGCCGCTCCTCCGGAGGGACCCTCGGCGTTCGCCATATAGGCTTTTCAGCCTCTATTAGACAAACGGCCAGCACCTGTTCTCCTCCCTTCGGATTGGCTGTCAGTGAGAGACACCACCACATATAGCCAGGTCGGTACTACAGTGCTGCTATGCAGCCCACATTTGCCCCGACCGCATCGATCAAGTAACATGATGCGATTATGCACCTCTCTAAGAACCTTTCTGCCCTGGTACAAAGCATGCCTATAATTCATTAATGAATCCAGCTCTGCCATTATGGTTGCAGCATACTGTTTTGTTTTTTAGCTACCTATTTCAACATAACAAAACATATTGTACGCAATGTTTGCCTATCATGCTATCATTGCTTTACAAAAACTTTTATTTAACCCGGCATTTCTTGGTATACCTTGGGTTCGATACCTCCCAATTTATAACTGGGCTATATATCAAATAGGTCTTTTTACTTATATATATATATATATATATATATATATATATATATATATATATATATACTTTCTCTTTATTCGGTGCATTTTACACCACTCATAGTGGTTCAGCTGGCACAGCCATCGGGTGTTCCTCGTGGTCGCACATTTCTTGACACACCCTTCCCAGTGGTCGCCAGGATCTGTGTTTTTGGCTTTACTCCATCTGTCCCAGATCCAGTGGGCCATAGAAGCTTGGTTTGTTTGGTGCCCTCTAGTCCAGATGTAAGTGTCCTATTCACTTTCTATGGAAGGCGTATTATACCTTACCTTACTTTATTTTATTTTGTTAAAATTTTTATACAATATATGATACATCATTGTCATTCATGATTTATCCCTCTACAGACTGCATATATTGTTGCATTTAATGCCAAATATCCCCTGAAGAAGGAATGTTAAATCCAAAACATGTTGGGACGGTTGTGAGATTGCCCCTGGATCTCTTGTCATTAGTGGTCACCTAGGTGTGCAATCTCCATGCATTAAGTTCAACCACACTAATGATGTAATCTACTGTGGCACCTTGCACTTGCAAATTGTTTTTATGTCATTTGTATTACACATGATGTGTTCTTCTATGTGACTGATACATGTGAATATATCTATCTACTTTTGTTTTATATTCAATGTATAAATAAAGTGCTCAATATTTTTTACCATAAATATACACCTTTTTTTGTTTTTTCTTTTTTTGATTACCCAATTTTCTCTATCTGCCTCAAAAGTCCAAGGGGATTATTCATATATGAGAATTTCTCATATTTAGTTTACGTTGCTGTAAGGGACAGATTATTGTTCTAAAATCATCGCCTACTCCTATAGGGTCAGGTTCCTGCTGTTGCTGTAAGGGACAGATTATTGTTCTAAAATCATTGCCTACTCCTATAGGGTCAGGTTCCTGCTGTTGCTGTAAGGGGCAGATTATTGTTCTAAAATCATCGCCTACTCCTATAGGGTCAGGTTCCTGCTGTTGCTGTAAGGGACAGATTATTGTTCTAAAATCATCGCCTACTCCTATAGGGTCAGATTCCTGCTGTTGCTGTAACGGACAGATTATTGTTATAAAATCATTGCCTATTCCTATAGGGTCAGGTTCCTGCTGTTGCTGTAAGGGACAGATTATTGTTCTAAAATCATCGCCTACTCCTATAGGGTCAGGTTCCTGCTGTTGCTGTAAGGGACCCCCATTTTACTTCCTTTTGTAGCCCTCTAGCACTTGCCAGGACTTTTTTACAGCCATTTTTGTGCTTCAATGGGGTTCGGGGTCCGGGGTAAAGTTCGGGTCAAGTTCGGTACCGAAACCGAACTTTTTCACGAAGTTTGGCCGGACCCGCCAAACCCGAACATCCAGGTGTCTGCTCAACTCTAAAAGTGACCCATTTTTTTTTTAATGGACGGTGTAAAAATAAAAAATAACAAGTAAAATAAATAAGAAATTTTTTTTTTAAAGTGCCCCGTTCCGCCGAGCTTATGTGCAGAAGCGAATGCATAAGTAAGTAAGTCCCGCCCGCATATGAAAACTGTGTTCAAACCACACATGTGAGGTATCGCCGTGATCGTTAGAGCAGGAGCAATAATTCCAGACCTCCTCTGTAACTCAAAACTGGTAACCTGTAGAAATTGTTAAACTTCGCCGATGGAGATTTTTAAGTGCCAAAGTTTGTCACCATTCCACGAGCGGGTGCAATTTTGAAGCATGACATGTTGGGTATCAATTTACTCGGCATAACATTATCTTTCACAATATAGAAAAAATTGGGCTAACTTAATGTCTTATTTTTTAATTAAAAAAGTGAATATTTTCCAAAAAAATTGCGCTTTTAAGACCGCTGCGCAAATATGGTGTGACATAAAGTATTGCAGCGTCCGCCATTTTATTCTCTAGGGTGTTAGAAAAAAAAATATAATGTTTGGGGGTTCTAAGTGATTTTCTTTAAAAAAAATGATTTTAAGTTGTAAACACTAATTCTCTGCCTGTAAATGGTTAAGGGGAACCCGCGCCAAAAAAAAAAATTGCGTGGGGGTCCGCTTCCCAAAAATCCAAACCAGGCCCTTCGGGTCTGGTATGGATTTTAAGGGGAACCCATG
Source organism: Glandirana rugosa (assembly GCA_018402905.1). Lineage (NCBI taxonomy): Eukaryota > Metazoa > Chordata > Amphibia > Anura > Ranidae > Glandirana > Glandirana rugosa. The sequence continues at coordinate 51,248 of BLSH010484347.1, read as the reverse complement.
CCAAAATTTAAAAAAAAATTGCGTAGGGGTCCCTCCCAAAGTCCGTACCAGGCCCTTCAGGTGTGGCATGGATTTTAAAGGGAACTCCGCACCAAATTTAAAAAAAAAATGGCGTAGGCCCCCCAAAATCCAAACCAGACCCTTACCCACGCACGCAGCCCTGGCATGGCAGGAGGGGGTGGGGACGAGCAAGCCCCCCCCAAACGATACTGGGCCACATGCCCCGCTTGATGTCACATCCGGTCCTATTGGTTCCGCTTGTTGGAACGCACGCCTGCTACCTGGGGCCGGCGTTTACATATTCAAGGCTGTCCATGCTGGTGCTGGCATCCAGCACAAGTAAATGTGAGTTGGCACTTTAAATATGTACTTTTTTATTAACATATTAAACAAAATTGCGCAATGAGATTGTCGATCTGTCTTTTTTGAGCACGATTGCGGGATCTGCCTGAACATTACATAAGGGGATTCTGACCTAGTGGATGTCTTATATGGTCCGAGTGTATACTGGTCTGATCTAAGGAGGATCGTCCCGCTTGCTACATAGTAAAAAAGGCATTTATTATTGATATTTTTGGTGAGTGCGCACTGCTTGAGCACGAATGATGGTGGAGCACTAATTTTAAATGAAAATTAAGTTTTTGGAGACACCTTTTTTTTCACTTGGTGGATGGACTCAATACTTTTAAATTTCAGTATTATTTTGTTATATTGTATTTTTTTGCACTGCATCCATTTGAACTGTTTCTGAATTGCGATTCGTTTACCTATGTAGATTTAATTGTACAGTAAATGAGTGAGAGCCAAGTCCTTATGTTTATTTTCACAAAATAGGTGTAAAAAATTTCTTTTTTTTTTTACAGAAAGGGGTCAGCACAACTCTATGGTTATGGTGTAAAGGCACCAACAACACACACAGACCAAATTTTCAACACCTGTTTGACAGATGCATATCATTGCAATTTTTGACAGCAAGGCCAATTCTTGCTTTCATCAAGAGTACATCAGTAAAGTTATGGTGTGAAAGTGCCACTGACACCCAAAGACCAATTTTGCCACACCTGTTTGACAGGTGCATATCATTAAAATTTTTGACAGCAAGGTCAATTCTTACTTTCATCAAGAGTACCTCTTATAGGGTTACGGTATGAAGGTGTTACCGACACCCAAAGACCAATTTTTCATCAACTGTTTAACAGGGGCATATCATTGCAATTTTTGACAGCAAAGACAATTCTGGCTTTCATCAAGAGTGCCTCTATTAGGTTACGGTGTGAAGGCACCACACCCAAAGCCCAATTTTTCCACACCTGTTACTTCTATCCAAAGTCTGTGTAAGAGACACCAGAATCCAAAAAATCTCTAATCTTCTTCTCAGTGTGGCTTCATCCTACAGACTGGCACCCCAAGCCATTGCTTACAAAATAAAGAAAGCTTGCAGGGAAAATGTCATTTTTTTGGCTTTAGAAATGCAATTATTTCTGCAGCAGGTTCAATACACAGTACAGCTGGGCCACTTTACAGGTAGACTAAGGGGACCCCCCATGCACTATATTGAAAGGAATTATTTATTTTTATGCTTTCCTTTTTACGCATAAATAAATCGCTGCTCATTTAAACAATATGTTTTATGCAAACTTTTTTTCATTGATACATGTCCCCCAGGGCAGTACCCGGACCCCCATAACCATTGTATGCCCAATTACCTGCATATAAACCTTCAAAATGGACACTTCCAGTTCAGGTCCCATAGACTTTAATAGGGTTAGTTATTCAGTTCCGAACTATCATAATGTTCGAAAGTTCTGCCACAAACAGAACAGGAGGTCACTCGGCCCATCCCAATTCTGTCCTATTCCTGACTCTGGGCTCTTAGACATGTATTGAGAGGGCACTATGTACTTCTTTACACAAATACAAGTGAGAAACAAATTGCCCTCTAATTGTTTTATAGATTCCTGCAAGTCCATCATGGTTTAGAGACTCAATTTATAAACCAGATATGCCTATGTAAGAAATGGGTTGATTGATAAAAGTAAAATGAACATTCATAAATAATATCTCTATTTTTACTACACACCCAAATTATTTTGTTTGATAGTGGATGTCAGCAATGAAACACACATCACAAACTGTAGATTGAAAATAGTATATTGTGCACAGAATTACACAAGCACATTTTAGTTACTGATAAGAAAACATTATACAAGTTATAAAGAAGAAATACATTAATGACGCATAAATAACATAACAAAGATTAACATAGCAATGCACAATACTCCTATCAAATAATATGTAGCATAAACCAAATAGATCATAACCAGCCAATCAGATATGAGACATTTCCAGTCCTAGGGGGTGCACCATTTCTAGGCTCTCTCCTTCTCTCTCCACTATGGACTTGACCTCTGATTCTTTATGCAAATTACTCTCATTCACTTTATTGAGGAAACTATAATTATGTTAACTATTTAAAAAAATTTAGATTTTTATTACACTTATCTCCTCGGTAACTGGGGTCATGCTTTGTTCGGCAACTATGTTTATTGCTTGAAGATAAGAATTCCTCTTGACTAGTTATTTTTATTATATTTATATCTCTATACGACTATTTAAACTCTGTATCATTTTTTTTTCTATGGGGCATTATCATTTTTTACACCATTATCTAATTACCTGCAGGTTGCCGGGTTGCATGTTTTTTACTGTGTACTTTGCTGCATTTATAAATTTAAACACGTGGGATAAGACCCGTGTGTAGATAGCACTTGCCAGGAAATTGATGAAACTAGACATGTGTCAATATTTTACAATCACCATGTAAAAAGGTAAACCTATGTGTGTATCAAGTGCACCAGATATGTGTAATAATCTGTGCAACAACTACAATGGTGTGCAAAACTACAATAATGTGCAAAACATGCAAAATTGTGCCAAAAACGAATAACTGTGCTCATAAATTCATATACAATAAATTATATGAAAAAACATGGGAGTAAACCCGTAAATATCGCTTGCCAAGAAATCAATCAAATCGGATATGCATACAATATGCAATCCAAATTATTTAACTGCAACCACCATGTAATTGTATCAAATACACAATATATAATGGACCTTAATGTGTGCAAACCAGCAATAATGTGCAAACTTGTATCAAAATTAAATATAATCAATGAACTTTGTTTGTGAGTTCAATATGTATCAAATTGTGCCCATGAAGCCTACTGCTGCAGCGCAGTGTGTACAAAACAGTCCAGTCCTAGTGGAGTTCCATCCAGAATTTTTTTTTACATCATTCAAGTCCTTTGTCTATATAGACTTACCTTTGAAGGAAAAAAAAAGTTATACTCACCCTAAGTCACTTGTTGCTAGATGGTCTCTGTAATCTGCCCTATTAGGTCCTAGGCTCTTCTCCTCACTTCCTGGTTCCCCTGGCCTCCTGGGAGATGTGACTCATCATTTCCCAGGAATCAGTGGGCTTCCCTGTACTGTAAAGTCGTGTTATTTCCAGATAGGAAATGACACGATTTAAGGCGGACCGAGATCGAGGAGTGCATGATGGTTACCCACCATGCACTTCATTCAGGAAGAGATGCCAGGAGACTACGGATGGGCTTCAAATGCCCTCACCTAAAATGGAAAAGCCCAGCAGTGAGAGAAACGAAATTGTGAGTAAAAAATACATGTAATTACTAGGCGGTTTGAAAGTAAGGAAACAAAAGGTTACATCTATTTAGTATTAAAAGAGTGGATGCTAAAAAAAAAAAAAATTCTGGGTGGAACTCCGCTTTAACTGCTGCTGCTAGGCAATCTTTATATCTTCAGACTGTAGTGGAAGTGCCTTGTGCTTTTCTTCTTATGTGACCAAACATCCAGTGACACCAAATACACCATGAATAATAGGAAAGAGTTCCTACTCACCAGATGTAATTGACCCTCTTGTCGTATGACTAAGAGGAATCAAAAAACTGCTTTGGGTGGTCTCTCACAGACCCTGGATCCTTAGTAATCTGGCCGGGATCCTCTCTTCCTCGATGGATGCTTGTGATGTTTTCAGAGTTGTAAACAATAAGCCTAACGTCTTCATAAGCTCTTATTATGATGCAATGCACAATACTCCTATCAAATAATATGTAGCATAAACCAAATAGATCATAACCAGCCAATCAGATATGAGACATTTCCAGTCCTAGGGGGTGCACCATTCCTAGGCTCTCTCCTTCTCTCTTCCCTATGTACTTGACCTCTGATTCTTTACGCAAATTACTCTCATTCACTTTATTGAGGAAACTATAATAATGTTACCTATGTAAAAAATGAAAATTTTTATTACACGTATCTCCTAGGTATCTGGGGTCATGCTGTGTTTAGCAATTATGTTTATTGCTTGAAGAAAAGAATTCCTCTTGACTAGTTATTTGTATTATATTCACATCTTTATACAGCTATTTCAACTCTGTATACATTTTTTCTATGGGGCATTATACTTTTTTACACCATTATCTACAGTAATTACTTGTGGGGTTGCATATTTTTTACTGTGTGCTTTGCTGCATTTGTCGCTTGTTTTTTCACATGGCAAAATGTGTGTTTGCTTCCGTGTTTGGTGTGCCCTCAACAATTAATAGCACCAAAAGCACAACTAGTTAATTTTAGGTGTATAAATGTGGCCATACAATATACAATCTGATTGTACAATCTCTGTACAGTTTCCAAACGATATAATAGGAAGACACGCCATCTATCCAGTCACTCTATATCCAATCAGGCAGACTCTTGCACTACATAGTTGATGGTAGATCTAAAGGAGATTATATAATCAGATTGTATAGTACTGTATATGGTGACCTTTACAGAACCCAGGACATACTTCTCCTGTTGCCAATATTGCAGCTCTATCCACTTAGGCGTGTATCTGATCGCTCAGCTGCTACACACTCTTCCAAATGAACAATCACTGCCTGTGTATTTAGTGAGAACGATATTCACTGATTTTATAGGAAAAACATGCACATCATGAGGGGTGATAGTGATCTCCTGGAGTGGGAGGGTAGATGATGCAGGGTGTGTACTAATGAGATCAGTTGGTAAACTCCTTCCTGTGACACATCCCTAGGTCTGTCCAGGAAGTAATGGATATTTGTACAGCCAGCTTGACACTAAGGTAAGGGGCGTGTAAGATAAGTAGAAAGATTTTTTATTTCTGCAAAAGAAGTACATTAATGGCATATTGGTACATTGGGGAACTGAAATTCAGAAAAAACAAGTGAACTTATCCTTTAAGTCCAGCAAGGTGCATGACACCTCCTGGTCTTAGTTTTATTATCTATATCTAAGAAGCTCCCAGGTGACAGCTATCACTATAGTTCCAGAATAGTGATACTGATCCTTCTGATCTCTGCATCTTGAACAAGAGAGCTGCTGCAGCTGCTATGCCCGCCCCTCCTCCTGCCCAATCACAGAAGCCTTGCTATGATGTGAACTTATTCACAAAATATGAAGGCTTTTGTGAATGGGCATCAGAGGGTCTGTGTGTTTCTTTCCTCAGATCCCCGGGGTGTCTGTCCAGCAGAGCAAAAAACTTGTCAGATGTAAATAATAGAGATAAGCTTAGGAGATGTCATGCAGCTCCTTGGACTTAACTATTTTTTTTCCAAATTCGCTGTGGTGCTGAAAACATAAAACCGTTAAGTATACAAAAAAACGTACACAAGAACACACACAAAAAAGTGCACTTAATGGTGTGCTTTTGTCTACCCCCAAAAGGGGTAGGGCCTTTCCCTGAGTTCCTGGGGTGCAAAGTCCTTGACAGGAACAAGGTTACAAACCTGGTCCGCCTAGCTAGAAGGCCTCCGCAGACCCCTCTCCTCATGGCCAGCTGAAGCCAATCACCGAGTACTAGGTCGAGGGGCTCGCCTGAAGAGAGACCCCCCAGGTTCTCCCCCTAGACTTCAGGGCAAGCCCAAGGACTCACACCCTCCATCCAGTGAAATAACACACACAAATATGAAAAGTGACAAATGTAAAGGAGAAAACTGATAATCGGGGCACTGATAGGGCTGCACTGATTATCAGGGCACTGATGATCAGTGCCCTGATTATCAGTGAAAACGATGTCCTGCTTGCTGGTTAATAGCTCTCCTTTTCTCCCACAGACACAGCGTGGGAGGAAAGGAATGCCAATAACTAGTAAGTCTGTTTACCTGTGGATGTAGTGTATCTGGATTTTGCAAAAGCATTTGATACAGTCCCCCATAAGCTCTTAACACACAAGCTTAGATCTGCAGGCATGGACCATAAGGTTTGTTCTTGGGTAAAAAACTGGGTACAGGGACGTGGCCAAAGGGTGGTGATAAATAACATGTACTCAGACTGGTCTGCAGTGGTGAGTGGAGTTCCCCAAGGCTCTGTCTTGGGACCAATTATTTTCAATTTATTTATAAAGGATATAGAGTATGGGATAAGTAGCTCAGTCTCAGTTTTTGCGGACGCAAACCCATCAATTTGATAGCATCAAAAAAGAGTTAATATTCCTGGCATGGTGGAAATGCTAGCTTTCTCCTTGGTTGTGCTATCTTTTCCAATATAATTTTTTATTAACCTCCGGTAGGACCATAACAATACATTATATGTGATAAAGTATAATGAACAGACTCATCCAATATAACAGTTCTGAAGCATTTTTCCAGAAAGTTCCCTCTGACTTCTTTCGTACTTGTCTGTTTGGTAGCTGATAAAGTCTCTGAAAGAAGGAAATTGCAATGCTCCTACCTCAATCCAGTTTCCATTTTCTAACACATAAGAGAGGAGATTAAGAGAAAAAGGTTGAAGGAAAGGGTGAATGAGAGATTCAGCAGAAGGAAGTAAGCTGCAGAAAAGAAAAGAAAAAAGCGAGATGAGGTGGGAAATGGGGGAAGGAATCCGCGGGGGGTCGGGGGAGCCATCAATCATCCATGTCCCTCTCTCTGACCCATGTCCTCAGGGAACGTATTCATGTTTGATCAGCAGGGTTTAACAGAACCCTGCCTTCATCTGACAATAGAAACATATTCCATAAGCCCCAAGTCTTGGTATATTGTTCCTGTTTGAGTTGCGATGTGAGAATTAAGTCCTCCATCTTATTGATTTCTTCGACCTTACATATCCAGCTTACTATAGATGGGAGTTAGGTTTTCTTCCAACAGTGTGGAATGCACGCCTTAGCTGCATTTAGCAAATGTCGTAAGATGGATTTTTTGTATATTTTAGGTGTTATGGTGGACACATGGAGCAGGAAGAATGCTGGGTCATTGGGAACCTGATATTCCATAAATTTTTGAACTATCTTACGAACTGATGTCCAATATGGCGTCAGCTTGGGGCAGGACCAGAATATGTGCAACAGTGTTCCTCCGTGCTCCTGGCAATGCCAGCACAGTTCAGATGTGGTGGGATAACATTTATGAAGTTTCATAGGAATAAAGTACCATCTAGTGAGTAATTTAAAGTTCATTTCTTGTATTTCGGTCCATATGGACGACTTTAGGGAAAAGCGTATAATATTTTGGATTTGCGCTTCTGTAAAGGCACAGTTAAGATCCTTTTCCCATTTGAGTATCCATGGCAGATGTGGTTGTACACCCAGGGAACTCAATAACTCATACATTTTAGAAAGAGTTTTCGTTAAGGGATCAGTGTCTGAGCAGTAGGTCTCAAATATTGTCAAGTCTCTGCTATATCCCTTGGGTCTAGAGAGGGAATGAAGAAAATGATGAAGTCGAAGTGCTGGCCAGAACGTGAGGCGATATGATCCGTTATCGTCAGTTAAGTCTGCTATGGTGGGCCAGTGATCCCTCTGTACAAAATTCCGGGCCTGTGATATACCCCTGATTTTTAAAGTGTTATACTCCCTATCCCCGACACCCGGTGTAAATTTTGGGTTTCCCAATATGGGGAATGATGGAGAGTCCACTGACGTAAGAGTCCCCTGTTTCATAATCTGTGTCCCGATCGAGATAGTAGTGCCTATGAGAGGGTGTGTTTTTATTTCTGGTGGTAGGCCGCTGTAGCACCAAAGTGAGCTTTTCAAAGGAACTAAAACTTGTTGTTCTAATTGTACCCATATTTTACTGTCTATGTTTCGGCACCAATCTATGTATCTCCCCAAGTGTGCCGCTTGATAATACTTTTTTACATCTGGGACTGCAAGCCCTCCAAGATGTTTGGGCAGGGATAGGAGTGAGTGAGGTAATCTAGGTTTTTTACGATTCCATATGAAGCGGATAAACAGCGATTGTATTTGTTTAAAATATACCATGGGGATCCTAATTGGAAGAGTTTCAAACAGGTAAAGGAACTTGGGAAGAATGCACATTTTCAGTAAGTTGCATCTGCCAAACCAGGAATGGATACCTTTATGCCACTGTGTCAGTAAGGAACGGGTTTTGTGTAGTAGAGATGGAAAGTTAAGTTCATACGTACGTGCTAAATCAGGGGGTGTTTGAGTACCTAAATATGTTAATACTGTTGAGGTCCAGCGGAAATTTATGGTGGATTGAAGAGTGGAGAGAAGTCTCGGAGGTATCGCCACTCCCATCACCTCTGGTTTTGATAGGTTGATTTTCAGATTTGCGAGAGGTCCGTATAACTCAAATTCTCTCAAAAGATTGGGGAGTGATATGACCGGGTTATTGAGGGTAAAAAGCAAATTGTCTGCATAGGCCGATATTTTATGTTGGGTGGATCCCATCAACATACCAGTAATATCGGTATTCTGTCTAACCTTGCATAGAAAGGGTTCCAAAGATAAAGCGAAGAGAAGGGGTGACAGAGGGCATCCCTGCCGGGTACCATTCTTAATAGAGAAAGTGACAGAAAGTATCCCATTGGCTTTCACCTGAGCTGTCGGGTTGGAATATACTCCGGTTATCCAATTCATCATAGTCTCTCCCACCCCCACGTGTCAAAGCACATAAACCTCCAGTTCACTCGATCAAATGCTTTTTCGGCGTCCGTATTAAGAATGACGCACGGGGTGTGTGTTGAGGAGGCTACGTGAATAAGATTAAGCACTATAGTTGTATTGTCCCGTGCTTCTCTTGTAGGAATAAATCCTACTTGATCTAAGTGAACCAGAGATTGTATGAGCCAAGCCAGCCTAGTGGCGAGAATTTTGGTAAAGAGTTTTAGGTCTACATTGAGTAACGAGATTGGTCTGTAGCTGCTACATAATGTGGGGTCTTTCCCCTCTTTGGGGATAACCAATACGTGTGCCTTTAACGTATCTCTCGGGAAGTGTTTACCTGTGCCAATAGAGTCATACAGCCTAAGCATGTAAGGGCTCAGATGCGGTAAGAGCACTTGATAATAGGCTAGGGAAAGGCCATCTGGTCCTGGGACCTTACCAGGTTTTGTCGAACTCACCGCTTGTTGCAGTTCTGTCATTGCAATAGGGGAGTTCAATTCCACTCTTGCCTCCTCCGGAATTGAGGGCTCTCAATATAGTCTTTAAATCGGGCAAATTAGTGTGGTATAATAATTATTAAATGCTTGAGAAATGTGTCTGGGGATCGCTGTCTTCTGTCCCTGGGGAGTAGTGATCTTGGGGATATAACTAGAAAGATGTTGTTCTCTCACCAGTTTTGCTAACAGTTTTCCACATTTGTCACTTGACTCATACCCGATTCTACGGCATATTTGCAAATTCGCCTTAACTTTATAGTGAAGCAGATCGGTAATCTGTTTGCGCAACAGTTGAAGTTCAGTGTCTGAAGCAGGGGTAGCAGTGTCGCCAACCTCCCGCAGTGTTTTTTACTGGCAAAACATGGAAAATTTACTGGCGGAGCACATTTTTTACTGGCAACCTGAAAAATAACTGAACTCCTATTAAAAACTAAGACAATTGATATTTAAACACAACATGGAAACACTAACAATACCCATATCAAGTAGTTTGCCCAGTTTACACTTAAAAAGTCAGCACAGCATGACAAATTATCAGACCCTGGTATTTATAGACAGTTGTAAAAATCATTGATTTTTACAAAACGGTCAGTAAATTTACTGGCGGTTGGCAACACTGAGGGGTAGGGGCATGTTTGTGTCTCGATTCTGCACTATGTAGCTTAGTTAAGAGAGTATCTAGCTGTCTGTTTCTTTCCTTTTTGATACGAGATCCATGTTTGATAAGAACTCCTCTAATCACTGTTTTGTGTGCCTCCCAAAGAATCCCTGGGTCACAGTCTTCTTGGTCATTTGTTCTAAAGCAGTTAGTTAATTCCCTGGTGACGTCCTCCATCACCTCAGGCACCTGCAAAAGGCTCTCATTTAGTCGCCAGGATCTGGTGAGTGGTCAGACCATGTGATATTCCCTATGGAAGTGTCTCTCACTGCCTGAAGCTGTCAATGGGGAATCAAAAAAAAATTGATTCGAGTATATGTTTTGTGAGGGGAAGAGTAGAACGTATAATCACGTTCATCAGAATGTTGTAGTCTCCATATGTCAACCAACTGAGCTCTGTATAATGCCTGTGCTATTCGTTTCCGTACGCTGGGGAGAACGGAGGAACCACCTGAAGAGGTATCTACCGAAGGGAGCAATGGAACGTTAAAATCACCCCCCAATATCAGCTGCCCTTCTGTAAATTCCAAAAGAGTTTCTAATGTTCTCGTGATAAATGTTTCCTGTTATGAGTTTGGGGCATAAATTGTCCCCAAAGTAACTGTCTCTTCGCCTATCTGTCCTTTGAGAAACAGATATCGTCCATTGGGATCCCTAAGGATGTCCTTCAATTTCCACGGTATCTTGCTGGACAACAAGATTGAACCCCCCCCCCTTGGATTTAGCTGCCATGTTTGTGGCATGATAGGACTGGGGATAAAATCTATTTTTAAGAATGGGAAGTCGATCGTCTCTAAAGTGTGTTTCCTGAATAAACGATATATCTATGTGCGCTCGTTTGAGATCTGAGAGAAGAACCCGTCTCTTTTCGGATATGTTTAAACCTTTAGCATTTAGGGACAAAAAAGTAATGGCGTCCATCTCCCCCCCGCGAGTCTTAAAGCCAAAAGAGAAACTATAAAAGTATAAAAGCAAAGGGAAAAGATGTAGAAGCAAGAGAGAAATGGGCGAACGGGAAAAAAGACCTGAGAAAAAAGTAAACAGATAGAGAAACAGTGCTTTTTATAGGCGAAGGCAAAAGTTTGCCGTTGGTACCATGCGGTCCCACAGAAGGATGCCGGTACCTGCCTATTGAGGGAGAGAAGTTAGACTAGGCCCTGTGGGAGAGCATCCCGCCTCCCCCCCCCCCCCCTCGGCATCACTGATAAACATTGATAAGAGCAAAAATATAAGATCTAAGCCATATATTATAACATCTTAACTGACCATAGATTAGATATTATATCTTATAGTAAGACTCCCACTGCTAACATATCCGCTATCACGGGTGTTATTTCCAAACAGTTGACTGCCCCGTAGATGGCCAAGGTGCTGCCTCCATATACAGAGAGGATTATAGCCAAAACTGGGATGTCACAGCATCTCAAATTGTCCACGTCTTCAACAGTCCCATTCCAAATAAGCCATATGCATCCTATTCCCCCCAGAAATGCAGTTCATCAATCTCCTGGGTCCAGGGAAACCCCAGCATCTCTGCCTGTAGCTCCGAGGTGGTCCCCAAGACATAGGACCCCCAATGACTCTCCCTTTATCACCTATATGTCCGTTGTGGGGTAGACCGGCACCCCCGATCCTCTTCCTCCAAAAATCCAATATCCAGGAGAGCCAGAAGAACCCCCCGCCCATGGCTTCGTACCCCCCGGGGCGCAAGAAGCCAAAGTGTCCCTGGTCCCCGACTCCCCCAGCTAAGATCTTTATGTTTCATACATAGTTCGTTAAACTGTAGACTTCACTGGTGTCTGAGATTAACAGGGATGCATACCGTATCAGAAAAAAGTTATAGCAAGAGTGCCAATCAACTAAATGGAAATTAACCGTTAACTCACCTCAATAGCTCCAGGGGTGTCCCGGCAGGAACAACTCTGATCATGTTACGCTATGTAGATCATATCTCACGGGAGTCTCCCGACGAGGATCCCCTGGGCTGGCGGCGAGGTCTCTGCGGTCGGGGGGAAGGGCCCCTGATGTAGTCAGGGGGTCCCTCTCTTTTAAATTTTCCTAGGTTGTTACTTCAGGGAGTCCCCGGAGCCGTTGGTTGTTCTGTCAGTCAGGGCGGACACCTCTTGTCGGACACTGTGGATCTCTTTTTTATGGTTTTCTTCTACTCGGGTAATTAAAGCTGCAATGTCCGCTTTAGTAAGTAGTGCTGATAGCAGGGTCCGGAGCTCCGCATCCGCGTGTAGCGTTAGCGGTTGGTGTGATGTAGGCAGCGGGTCAGTATGAAACATCGCCGGGGTGTCTCCGAGATGAGGGATGGAGCCGGGGATGTCGACGGGTTGTCTATCTCCAGAGCCTCTGATCGGGAGTCGCGTGTCGCCGCCATCTTGATGGACGGGGAAGCTTCCGAGGAACCAGTAAAGTATTGGAGCAGTTCCCCGCTTGTTCTTGCTTCCTTAATGTTCTTCTTCTGTGCCTGGGTTTTGCGCTTTATTTCTGAAAGCATAATTTAAGATTATATGGCGATATTAGCCGAGGAAAGTAGGGGTCAGGCCGGAGCTCTGAGAAAACGTGTCTTCACACGGCCATGTCCAGACCACGCCCCCAACAGTCAGCCCTCCTTGGTTGTGCTCTCAACCAAACTGTTAAACCATCCAATGGCTGGTGTCATAATGGATCACATGTGCAGCATCATGGCAGTTGTAGATTAAACAGAGCTTCCTTGGCTGAAAAAGATAGGAGGGTTTACTCCCACTTTAAGTAGTTTTGGATTCAATGTGTCATTATGTAACTTGCTGTGTTTCAGTGTAATTTGCCTTTCAATTATAAGGTTACATTAAAACAACCACATAGTGTTGACTCCCATATTCTGGGTAGCATTGGTAAGCCTTGCCTACATTTTGGCATAGTTGGCAAAATATGGAAACCCCTTTCACATTTCTGGTCATGGCCACATGCATCATCATGGTACCCCTGGGAGACGCAGGGGCACTTGTACCAAAGTATAATGGCATGCATATTCCCTTGGCTAAGTGGAAAGAGAGGTTGGAAAGTTTGGTGTAGTTTGGTGTGCATGCTCCATGTGCCTATGGTACATCTCTTTCAACCTCTGGAAAATGGGGCTAGGAGAGCCATACTCATCTTGTCAGAAACTGAGTGAACCACCCTAGCAGAGATTATGGCTTGCCTAGAGAACCTATATATTGATGTCATCCTTTTTTTTTGAGTAGTCAAAAAGGAGAGGCTATACCCCAAATTTCTGTGGTCATCCAAGAAACAGCTGGAAGAGATGGATCACCAGGACTGTGCTGCTGTTGAAATGTCAGATCGAGTGATGCAGGACCAGTTTATTTTGCTACTTCCAAGCTCATTTAAAAAAAGAAAGGTTTTTAAAGAGCAGGTGAGAGCCAATGCTGAAGTGAAGCTTAACGCTATTCTTCAAGAGGCTGTAGAGTGAGAACAGGAGAAAGCGCAGGTCTGAGTGGTGGTTACTAAGGAAGACATAAGGCCCCTGTTACAGTAGGAACCTGTTGTCACCTCCAATATTAGCTTTAAGGAGTGCCTTTAGAGTTTTGACCAAGTCAGTCTCTTCCATTCAGGAAGTATCTGCTGTCAAAGATAATTGGGTCAGGTATTAATCCCCCAAAGGGACACTGATGTAGATCTGAAGTGTTAGGACATATCACAAGGAATTGTAGACAAGGGAAGACAGGCCTCATCTGCACCAACTAGAAGCATCCTGGGCAGGGAGAAAATCTGAAGGAACTTACTTCACCTTGTCCCAGACTTAACTCTAAGATGAACTCATTGTGCCTGGTGGTATCCATGGTTTTGAATGGCTGTCAGGCAAACTGCCTAATTTACACAGGGTTTGAGGTCAATACCACTGACTATGGTTCCTACCAACAGCAGTTTGGTCAAGTCTTGACCCATCTTGACAAACCTTGAAGGAAGTTAACAATCTTTCTATTTTCATGGATCCATTCACCTGGATGTGCATCTAAACTTTTGATTAAACAATTGAAGAGATCAGGGTGGTGGTGACTCATGGTTCAGTCATACAAGAAGTGCCGGTAGTCCTGGGCATTTTTACCCTGCAGAAGTTAGTTCGATTTAGGATTAGTGTTGAGCGAACCCGGACTGTAACGTTTGGGTCGGTACCCAGACCCGAACATTTCAAAAAACGTTCAGGTTCGGGTTCTGGGTTCTGGTAGTTGATCACGCATGTTGAATAGCTGCAGGGCAGCCAATCCACAAGCGTTTCACTGGTTTGCCCTTAGAAGCCATCACAGCCATGCCTACTAATGGCATGGCTGTGATTGACCAGTGCACCATGTGACCCAGCCTCTTTATAAGCTGGAGTCACTTGATGCTGCAGTCACATGCTCTCTGAGACTCTGACTAGTGTAGGTAGAGGAAGCTGCCAGCGTTTTTGTGAGGGACAGATTGCAGACATTTTAACATCTGATCCTGCATCCTGATATTACTACTACTGTTGCTCTGAGGGACAGATTGCAGAAATTTCACATACTGCTGCTTTGAGTGACAGATTTCAGATCAAACCCTGCATAACACAACGATCGCTACGATTGTACACAACGATCAGATTGTGGGAGTAATTTGAGATTTCACATACTGCTGCTTTGAGTGACAAATTGCAGATCAGACCCTGCATTACACAACTATCTGACTGCACTAGGTAGAGGCTTCTGCTTAGAGGGACAGATTATTTTTTTAAAAAATCATCTCCTAGTTCTAAAGGGAGAGGTTTTAGCTGTTGCTGTAAGTGACACATTATTGTTCAAAAATCATCTCCAAGTTCTAAAGGGAGAGCTTCCAGCTGTTGCTTAGAGGGACAGATTAATGTTTAAAAATCATTGCCTACTCCTATAGGGCCAGGTTCCAGCTGTTGCTGTAAGTGACAGATTATTGTTCAAAAATCATCTCCTAGTTCTAAAGGGGAGCTTCCAGCTGTTGGTGTGAGCAGTGCATTTCTTGCACCAAAATAGAAAGTCTGTCTACGTTGGTGTTTTCAAAAAAAAAAAAAAAGGTATTAATAAATACTTACATAGGGCTACATAGTACATTTGCGGGCACAATGAGGAGAGCAAATAAGGGATGTTGTCATGGTGCTGCTGGTGTTGGTGGTGTTGGTGAAGCTCCTGTTGGAAGGAGAGGACGTGGTCGAGGTGTGCCAGCTACACACACAAGGGAAACACCTTCCTCAGGTAGCCAACAGAACCTTCACCGGTATATGGTAGGCCCGAATGCCCCTCAACGATTGGTGATGCCAGAACAAGTACAGGCGATAGTAGATTGGGTGGTTAACAATGCCTCCAGTTCCTTCACATTGTCTCCCTCCCGGTCCCTTGATGAAAGCTCAGAGTTGGCACCTGAACCCCATGGCCATCTGTCTTTCACCTCAGCCCCTTGTAAATTAGCCAAGCAGTCTGAGCCCCAAGTGCTGCAAGAGGCTCTTATGCTTTTTGATGACTCTCCTGGTGTGCTTTCCGTGGGCCATCCACATAGCGCTGCCCCAGAAGCGGAAGACATTAAGTGTACCGATGCCCAACCACTTCTGTTGCAGGATGAGGACATGGAGACACCAGCGCAGCACGTCTCTGATGATGACGAAACACAGGTTCCAACTGCTGCAGCTTGCCTTAGTGTGCAGACTGACAAGGAGGGCAGTGGTGAAGGGTGGGTGGAAGATGATGTGAAGGATGAGGTCCTAGACCCCACATGGAATGAGGGTCATGCGAGTGACGTGTGCAGTTTGGAGGAAGAGGTGGTGGTCGCACAGAGGCACCAGCACAGCAAAAGAGGAAGCAGGTTGCAAAAGCGGAGCGAGCGTCCCCTAGACAGTATGCCTGCTACTACCCACCGCACCCAGGGACCTAGCACGCCAAAGGCAGCTCAAAGGCGTTCCCCCGCGTGGCAGTTCTTCAGACAATGTGCTGACGACAAGACATGAGTGGTTTGCAAGCTGTGCAATGATAGCCTGAGCCGGGGCATAAATGTTCTCAACCTGAGCACAACCCCCATGACCAGGCATCTAAATTCAAGGCACAAGCTGCATTGGAATAATTACCTCAAAATCCAAGAAGGGTCCCCCTCCAACTTCCTCTTCTGCTGCTGCCACCTCTGCCTCTTCCTCCACCTCTACAGTGACAGTGTCACCTTCCACCCAGCAAACAGACGATATGACAGCAACGCCACCATGTCCGTCACTGTCCCCAAGCATTTCCACACAGTCCCATGGAAGCTTACAGCTGTCCATCTCCCAAACACTGGAGAGAAAGAGGAAGTACCCCCCTACCCACCCGTGATCCCTGGCCCTGAATGCATCCCCCCATGAAGGAGAAAGAGAGGTCACAAACCCTCTACCTGTCGACATTCGAAGGTACCCTGACACACCTTTACGAACCCCTGTCACTGCCTGTACCACCGCAACGACAGTATAGCAGACAAACGACCCACCTTCCACTGTGACAGTGACATCTCCACCTCCTTCTCCGTCTCCACCGTCGTCGTCTTCTCCTTCAACCTCCCCCTGGGAAGAACCTAAAACTCCATTAATAAGGTTACGTCGAACACGGAACTTAAATCTACGGACCAGTACCCCCAACACGAGTCCAACTCTTGTAAATACGGGGCCGAGTCCG
>BLSH010484341.1:17118-28416 GCA_018402905.1 Glandirana rugosa | reverse complement strand
CCGTTCCTTGTCGTTACGGTTTTGTCTCGTAGTCTTCATTATTTAAGGAGTAAACGAACGAGATTTCAGAGGTAAACAGTTGTAATCGGTGAAGTTATGATGAGTGAAAGTGGAGAAAGGACGGATTCGGTTAAAGGTCGAAAGTCACGATAGCGTGAAACTTACTGGTAACACACCAGTACGTTGTGATATACGTATAATGTAAAAGTATTAAAAAAACGTCGTCTATCTCGAAAGAAAACCACCATAAATTAGTGGTGACCCATCCAAATAAAAAACGATTTGTTTTCTTTATTATGACTAAATTTTTTTTTTTTTTTTCCAATAATGTGGTGGTGCACACTACTTATTTGCAAAATTTTATAACAGAAACTAAGAAAACCTTTTTTTTTTTTTTTTAAATCAGTATTATTTCTTTTGTTTAGCAAAAAATAAACCTACCCAGTGGTGATTAAATACCACCAAAAGAAAGCTCTATCTGCTGCAAAAAAATTATGAAAATGTAATATGCATATAGTGTTGCATGACCACACAATGGTCATTCAAAGTGCGATAGCACTGAAAGCTGGAAATTGGCTTAGGCAGGAAAGAGGTGAAAGTGAGTAGTATTGAAGTGGCTAATGTTGACAAATGGAGACTTTAGAGCAAGCAAATGAGGAATTTATTACTTCTGATGCTCTGTTTTGGCATTGCTGTTCCTTGCCACAGAATTTTTTAAATGTCCCCCAGTGTGTGTTTTTTTTTCAATGAAGGACTTTTTGTGCGTGTATTTTGGGGGATCCCCGTGTTGTTTTTTACAAAAAAAAGAAAAAGCTAGCAAGGAAATGCCAATTACCACAAATGAATTTTAAAGATTTGGCTCCAACAGACTTTAATGGGGTGTGGATATGGCATCCAAACTTCAGCTATGTTCAGAAACCCCCTCTGAATCTGAACCCGGGACTTTAAATTTATCAATAGTCACAACTGTCAAAAAGTCCCCCCGAGCTGCGCATACAGATGCTTTAAATAGGGCTTATAACATATTACAACAAACAGTGAAAACTTTCACTTTCAACAAACAATTGGACATTTATTTCCATTGCATTTCTCATAAATCTACAACTATGACTGAACATAGGATTTATCTATTACATATACTGTTTCATGCTATGTTAACTTTAGGGTCCATTCATGTCTAGTTGTCATTGTAACACACAGCAAATGCTATCCATGCATTAGTGTGTTACAATGCCATTCAATTTCAGTGGCACCCCAACACACTAAACACCTGAATTGTGGTAAGCTGGATAGTGGGAAAATGGTACATATCCAGGTTATGGTCTGCTATGGTGCACACAGTAATGGACAAGATAGGAACCCATTCACACCTATGCATTGCAGTATTGCCACATTATACATGCATTAGTACGTTTCTGTAGATTTAATTTTCAATGGCACCCCAACACACTAAGGAAACCCACCTTTGTTTCAATGTGTTGCCAAAATTAGTATATGCCTGTTTTTTGATCCGTTGTGGCGGCGTATTAGCAGCCAATAGTAATTTTACTGCTGGGCACTGTGACGTACCTGTACGTCACACTGAACTTCGTGTGTGCCCCCCTGCCTCTCATACTGTGATTTGACACTGCACGAGTTTGTCAGCAGGCTCTCAGCCAATGATTTTGGCTGTGAACCTGCTAATTGCTGTGGCCAATCACAGCCAGATCTGGGTTGTGTGTTAGTAAACACACAACCCAGATCTGCCTGTTTTTTTCTCTCTGATTTCACTTACCATTCAGAGCTGAAGATAAGAAATAAAGCCAAACAGTGTGTGAGTACAATCAGCACACATACACGTATAACATACAGTTAACCCTTTAATTGCCCTCGTGATCACCCCTGTCACCCAGCCAGTGCCATTTGTACCGTGACAGTGTACAGTATTATCATTGGTCACTGTATTAGTGTCACTAGCGACATCAGATAGTGTCAGTTAGCATCCTTCCCAGCCAGTGTCAGTTAGCGCCAGTCCCTGATTTCCCCCCACACTATCACAGTCACATTACAAGTCGCTGATCACCGCCATTACTAGTATAGTACCTGTCTGGGTTCGTATCCTGGTCACGGTCAGAACTATACTAGTGTCCCCAATTACACAGTGTTAGCAGGATCAGCCCTGATCACTGCCAGCATTTGCGACATGTAGCAGAATACATTTTGGCCTCATTTTTTTTGTTCATATAATAAAAAATAAAACCCAGTGAAGATAAATACCACCAAAAGAAAGCTCTATTTGTATGGAAAAAATTATATAAACTTAATTTGAGTACAGTGTTGCATGACTGCGCAATTACCAGTTAAAGTAGCACAGTGCAGAGTGGTTAATGCATAGCATTGGAAAAGCTTGATGTGAATAGACCCATCATGTTTTGCAAGTCTCTTTATCCCATTCGCTGCCAATTCCATACGATAGCACAGAACCACTTCCAGTTGGCCAGGTCAGTTTGTCTTGCATTGGCTGCATTTCCTCTTCTGCTAAAAGCTCATGGTCGCTTCAGTAACCATGAACTTAAAGTGTAACTCCACTTTTGTTGAGAAAAAAACATTCCCTTCTGGGTGATCTATGTACATTACAAGGATTTTTACAAACTTTGATTCCTACCTTTTGTTATTCTGAAGAGATCCCTGTGTGTTTGTCTGTGTCCATGTTCTGAGTGAGTCTAATGGGAGTGGTTTTATAATTATCAACCAGCTGTGCACCTGCAGGGCTCTAATGAGGAAAGCTGCTGGGCCTGCATCCCTTTAGATGTGATTTTCTATTGGAAGTATCTCACCAAAAATGACATGCCTGAAATCTGACTTGTATCTTAGTGCAGAATTCTGGGAAAATCAGTGAGCCAATCACACAAGCAGGAAATTATGTTTCTGGGGGGCGTTCTGTACACATTCTGTGTACAGAACACCTCCAGTTAGCCATATTACATTGCATTTTCCGAAAATTACAGAGCTGCAGACTGAAAAGGAAAGGTCATTTTTAATAACATTGAATTACAATATGACTTGTGTCGCAAATGTATACACTATATTATTTTTTCTTTATTTGCTATTTTTTTCCCCAACGAAAGTGGCGTTACCCTTTAAAGTAGAACTGTCCCCCAGACTCTGCTGAATAAAAGAGTATCTGTGATCAAAGGCCAACAATCTATTCACCAGAAATGTGAACCCCGTGCTGCTGCTGCTCCTGCCTGCGATGTGTCTTGTGTCCTCTCCATCTCCCTGTGTGCTGCCCCCAGGGGCGTTGCTAGTTGGGAAAAAGCCCAGGGGCTTCAGCCTGAAAAAATGTGGCGTAAACTAAATAGTGGGCATGGCTTAAATGGCCGTTGCTCAAAGGGGTGTGGTTCAAGTCTGAGATGAATGATGGATGAAGGGAGAAAGAGAGAATGAAATAGGGAGGGAAGGAGAGAGGGAAGTAAAGAAAGAGGGATGGAGGGACAGCAGGCCTGGATCCTACACCACAATAGCGATTTGTGTATTCCAGAAAGTTTAACAATCAACAGATAAAGATACTCCAAACACCTGGTGTTAGCGCTTCAGTCATCCTGGCACCATGGTTATCAGGAAAAGTCTCTCCTGCTGCACTGTGGCTCCTGGGTCCATGGGCCGCAGTTCCAAGGTCCACCGGCAGGTGTCTCCCAGTAAACAGAGGCTCAGGAGTCACCACCTGATACTCGTTACAGGAAGGATATATAAACCCTGTCTACCATATGCTCAGTGCCTTGGTGTTCGTCTCCTTGTGCCTCTGTAACCTGTATCTGGATTCCTGAAGCCCTGAACCCTGTACCTGTTCTTGGACCCCTGTCTTCAGCCTGATCTCACCCCAGCATCCCCCGGCATCCATTCCTGTCTTGTCCTGCTCCCTGCTCCCTCTGATTGATCTCCCTTGCATGACCGTGGCCTGGCTTACGTTTACGGTTTGGACATTTCCCTATACCTGTTTAACCACTTCAATACCAGGCACTTAGAACACTTCCTGCCCAGACCAATTTTCAGCTTTCAGTGCTGTTGCACTTTAAATGAGAATTGCGCGGTCGTGCTACACTGTACTCAAACAAGCTTTTTATAATTTTGTTCCAACAAATAGAGCTTTCTTTAGGTGGTATTTGATCACCCCTGCGGTTTTTATTTTTTGTGCTACAAATAAAAGAAGACCTAAAATTTTGAAAAAAACTAAAGTTTTTCTTTGTTTCTATCACAAAACTTTGTATAAGTACATTTTACACTGACGGGCACTGATGTGCGTACACTGATGGTCACTGATGAGGCTAGACAGACGGGCACTGATGAGTCAGTACAGATTGGCACTGATGAGGTGGCACTGATAAGGTTGCACTGATGATGGGGCACATATATACAGCACTGATAGGCAGCACTGATAAGCAACACTGACGGGCCCTGATAGGTGGCACTGATATGCAGCACTGATGGGCACTCATAGGCGGCACTGATAGGTGGCACTGGGCACTGAAGGGAACTGATAGGTGGCACTGCTGGGCACTGATAGGTGGCACTGTTAGGTAGCAATGGTGGGCACTGATAGGTGGCACAGGTGGGCACTGATTGGTGGCACAGGTGGGAACTGGTGGGCACTGGTACATGGCACTGGTGGGGCACTGTTGCATAGAGCACTGTTAGGGATGGCACTGACAGGCATCATATATGGGCACAGTGCCATCCCTACAGTGCACTGTATTGCCTTTACCTGGTGGTCTAGTGGGGCTCCCGATGGTCCTGGGCGGCTTCCTGATTTTCTTCCTGGTGGTCCTGGGCGGCCTCCTTATGCTGTCCCTGGGGGGGCTCCCCGGTGGTCCTGGACGGCTCCCCGGTGGTCCAGTGTGGCAATCCTGAGGGGGCTGCACTGATAAACGTTCAGCTCAGCCCCCCCCCCCCGTCAGACGAGCAGCCGATCGGCTCTCCACTGCTCAGGTCTGCAGACCCGAGCAGAGGAAAAGCTGATAAACTGCTCTTCCTATTTACACTGTGATCAGCCGTGACTGGTCACGGCTGATCACATGGTAAAAGGCTTCCGATGGAAGCCTTTTACCTCGGTCGGTAGTGCAGTGGGTCAGACTGACGAAATTACTATGATGAAAATTACAGGCCTCTCTCATCTTTTTAAGTGGGAGAACTTGCACAATTGGTGGCTGACTAAATACTTTTTTGCCCCACTGTATATCTTTTTCAGATGGAATCTCGCAGTACATATGATACTCAGTACTGCAGGTGCGTGGTAAAGAAATTATGGGGAGAGACGGATAGAGAAATGGCATACCGTTGGTAAGAGTCCTTTGTAGGTAGCTGTGTGTTGCATAAACCGCTCCAAAAAGCCGTCTATTTATTCGGTACGCGTGTGCTAATTGCTCCTGTCAGGCGACGTCACTGAGATTGGTCCCGAAATGCGCACGCGCAGGAACGCCGGGACCTCCTGACCTACATCACTGTAAGGGCAAAGCCCTCAACGGCCATGTTGGAAAAAGGTAGCCAGTGCGTCCTCCGGTGGACGCCAGTCACACCACAGGGCGCACTGTTGGGCAAAAAACAACACAGATAGGATGGAAACAAAGGCAAAAGTCCATGCCGGTCCTGGAGCGTGCTAAAAAGAGGGAAGCACACTGGGGAGGCCAATGCATGAATCAATAGAATATATATACACCAATGTTAGAACAGAAGTAAACACAGTTATAATACATACGTATAAGATATGTGTATTATTGAATACCATTTAATTGCACAGGGATTACCCCCTGATTTCATGAATCACCCAAACTCCCCAAAATGCTACACCTTCCAATGGTAAAAGAGAGAGAATGAAAGGAAAGAGCAGGAAGAGAGAAAGAAAAGAGAAGGAAATACCCAGTAGATAGATGTGGGCAGGATCAACACATAGTAAAGTTGTTATGTACATAGTGAATCTGAGGTTCATACTAGATACCCTATCAGAGAAAGGGTCTGTAGGAATGGACCTCATTTAACCCTAAGTGGGTCATCACATTCAAGCACTCTATCCATAGGGCCTCACGCTGTAATATGCGCTGGTCCCAATTTCCCCCCCCCCCCCTCAGGACAAAGAAGGAGACCTTTTCTGTATGACATCTATGAAAATGGCTGATATGCCTGGTGACTGGTGTAATGATTTTACCACCATCAGATAAATAGGTGTGGTCACCAATTCTTTGTCCAAATTCTCACTTTGTTTTCCCTATGTAGAATGCTCCACAATGGCAGGTCATGAGATAGATGACACCCCCCCCCCCCCCGTGTGGAGCAATCCGAAAAGACCCTTGACTTATGCCATTGGCCATCCGACAGACGAACGCTGACACCCTCCCTCACCCAGGGGCATCGAGGGCAGGAGCCACAATGGTAGGTGCCCCTGGGCGAGGAACCAGCGCCCCCGTGCGGGGTGTAGTGGCTAGAGGTCAACTGGTCCTTCTGAAAATGACATAGATAGATATGGTATACTCCTCCATGAGGAAATGCCAGTTTTTTATATCATTGACCGTAATTGGGGTTCATTAGCAGAGAATTGGGTAACTAGTCCCACAGTTTCTCTCTTCCTTCTAGGGGTGGTATTGTAGGGCAAAGAACATCTTGTTTTGTTACCCTGCAAAAAGGAGATACTCATACCCTTGATATCTTTGTGAAACTATTTTGTTGTATTCAAGCAGCGTGTTCTCATCAGCTTACTTTAGCAGGTAATCATGTGTTCATACCTTTGGTTCCTATTTACTAGTCCTGTGTGCTAAACCCCACCAACCCTCCTCTCCCCTCCTCCACCCCTCCTTTTACATCCTTGCCCCCTCCTGCAGCCCAATGGGATCCGCTAAGGAGTTAGGACATATTGTCGCTTACGGCAGATATATACTTAGGTTTACCAGCGCTATTAACTGCTGAACACAAATATGGCTTTGTGCTCTTTCTAGCAATTTATCTAAACCAGACTGCGATGCACTGAGTGGGTGATCCATGTACATATATTTCTTCTAACGAGTGATGGTTCTAACTTCTGAATAGGTGTCTACTAATATTACCAACTGGCACATATCCATTCTAAAGTGATATATATATGTATATTTTGAATTTAGGTTTGCCTTTGTCCTGTTGCGTGCTGGGCATTTCCACACCCGCCGGGGCTGACACTCTCTCCTGTGAGCCGTGGATGTGACTGCATCATGGGTAAGGGGCCCCCCCCTTTTTTTTCCTGGGGGTTGACCAATGCAAGAAAATTATATCAATGTATGATGTGTCTCTCCTTAAGTGGAGATTTATATTGATGTATAATGATTTTTGTAATTGTATTTGTCATCTAATGTGACTTTTTCTATTGTTTACTGCCTATAGTGCGACACAGACATCTAATGTAATCTTGTATATCTCTCTGCTTAAAAGACTCCTGAAGAAGCAGCGTTACATCTGTAGTTCGCGAAACATGTTGAGTTTGCAGACAAGTACATTAGTATCCGCCATGATCAAAAATGTTTAGATATTTGATCCTCGACCTGTGTGCATTTTAGTTATTTATGTAATGCTTGTTTCAAAATGATATTTTGTAATAAAACTTTTTTTTTTTGTAAATAAGTTGCTATGTAGTATGTGTACGGTAACATTAAAGTCTGCAGCCATAGCCTCCAGAAGAAAAGGATTTTCTCCCTTCTATCTTGTACTATATTATTTTGGACGAAGGTACCATTTTATACTGGATATCTAATTATACCTGGCACTTCCAACAAATAACTTATCCCCTTGCTGAACAGGGCAGAGCATGTAGGTAGATGCAGGTTGACCTCCCTGTTGCCCGTCTGCCTTGCAGGGAGAGTGGAGGACAAGAGGTGGGCTGCTTCCACCCGGGTGGGCATCTTTGGTGAAGAGCTTACAAATAGCCCTGACCTACTGGAGTTGGTGCACATTCTGCGTGTGCTGAGGTTAGGATCAGGAACCGGCTTGACAGGGAGAGTGAACCTAACATAGGGATAAGTTCCAGAGGGGGAGGGACAATGTAGGGACTGTTGTAGGCTTCTTGGAAAACTGTTCCATTACTGTGCTTACTTCATCTGCCTGCCTACCGCCCCTATGCCAGGCAATGCCAGCCTTGGTGTACCACTATTCTGATGCAGTCCTCCTCCATTTTTTTTTCGGGCCTGATCGGGTAGTTATGGGCACAAGGTCCATAGCAATGCATGGACCTTCTGATCACGTCTGCCTGAAAAAATGACAGGTAGACATGATCAGATCGCCCATGTGAAAGGGCCCTAAGCCTACAGGGTGCACTAATACAGATTTAAAAGAAACCTATGGGGGGTGTGGCAAGCAGAGACATGTGAGGGCGCTCATCACAGAGCTCCCGCAGTGTATCCTTTATTGATCCTTCCCTCATTCCTCCTCCTGCTCCATACCGACCACCACAGCTGGCTTTTGTCCCCTGGACCTATGTGTCGCTGCCACACCAGGAGCAAATGTTGACCCCCAGTGTGAAAAAGATGCTGCAATCTCAGCCCTGGAGGCCCAAGATGGCGCCAGACTCCCTTAACCACAGTGCACTCCACGAGGCGCAGACAAACCAAAAGACAGCGGGGGTAAGTGTCACAAACCTGTCAAATGCCAGGGGAAGGAGCAGCCCAGAGACATGCTGTATTATACCCAGAAGCTGACAGGGGCTGGATGCTCCATGCTTCCTGATGCCTCAGCTCTGCTGTCTGACCCTGAGCTTGCTGACCATAAGGGGCCTGGTGCTCTGGACGATACTGTCCCCCTAGAGACCTTTCGAATGCCAACCCCAGATATATTCAATGTGCCCACTGATAACTCTGCTCAACTTACCTTAAGTGATATATTGCAAGCAGTTCACAAATGCACTTCCTCTCTGATTGATCTTAAAGAGCAATCGGGGGGGGTCTTAACGAAACAGTGCTACTCCTCTGCCAGGACCTCCAGAAAATCAGAGCGAAAACCACCGCTGTGGAGGGTCAGGTCAGTGATCTGGAGGACCAGCTGCCCCCCCTTGCCAGAGATCCCAGAATGGCTGCCCAACAGAGTAATCAAGCTAACAATAGAGTAATTGACCTCGAGAATCGCCTCTGGCAAAACAATGTTCGGATTGTCGGGCTGCCTGAGAAGGTAGAGGGTCATGACCCAACCAAATTTGTGGAGCGCTGGCTGCAAGACATATTTGGCAAGGAGGCCTTCACTCCTCTCTTTGCTGTATAACGGCAGCACCGCACTCCACCTCACCCCCACCCGTCGGGTAACACGCCATGCCTCACCTGCTAAACTAAAGACCGCAAAATGATCCCGCACCTTGCCCGGGAGAGGGGTATGGTCCAACACAACGGAACCAGGGCCTTCTTTTTCCCTGACTTCTCTATGGAGGTCCAAAGCAGGAGATCCAAGTACGTCAATGTGCAAAGAAGACTGCATCGTCTTCAGCTAAAATATGCTATGCTCTACCCGGCCAGGTTACAGGTCACAATTGGAGGTCAGTCCCATTTCTTTAAAACAGCCCCAGACACGGCCACTTGGCTTGAGCAACAAGAACAAGACCTCAGACGTCGCCGCCGAGACTGACACCTCTGGCGACATTTACCCAGGTTGGTATGGTTCATACAAGTCAGCCTTAGAGCACCGTTTACTTCACGAGGGACAGAAAATTTTGCTTTCCTACACCCAACAATGGAAATAGCTACTGGTTACTCCTATCTCAATAGTGCCCTGAGTTAAACCAATGTGTGTGCACTCTCTGAGAACTGTTGCCTCCCACGGTTACAGTGGCACCTGTTTTTGTGCCCAGCTGGCACACAACATCTTTATCACCTACAGTTCCTATGGACACAGAGGAGACTGATCCCTTTTCTTGCCATGATGATTCTTACTTTGACACTACTTCTGTGCCATGGTTCTAAGGATATGTTCTCTGCGCAGTTGCGCAATTATGACATTTGTTGCATCTTACCAAGTACTTTATTACAGCTTAGCTTATCATCTCACATAAAAAATTGGATAAAAGATCGGATAAAAATAGAAAGGATCATCTGTGGATCACCAGGTGGTGTGCAGGCAGGTGTGGAGAGGAAGCCGATGCCCGTCACGCTGTTGGCTTCCAGCGCAAGCCGTGACACAAAGCCGATCACAAACCGTCCACACGCTCAGCACCACGTCACTTCCGGGTCACCAAACAGGAGATGCGCGCGTTCGGATCATTCATGATCCCTCATCAGGCAAGATAGAGGTCAGCTTGTAGTAGGACAGCTCTTATTTAAAGGCAACTGGGTGGGGCCCACAATATACTCATGAGTGAATTAAAAGGGACATGGCAAAGGATATAAATATAAACGCAGTTGCAACTGAAAAAAATCTTAAACACAAAATAAAAATGAAAATAAAAATAAAAGTAATGATAAAAATAAATTTAATAAAAATTGAATATAAAAATAAAAATAAAAATAAAATAAAAATAAAAATATAAATAATAATAATAATAGTAAAAAAATAATAATAATAAATGAATAAATATAAATAAAAATAATTAATAATAAAAATAAAAATACAAATAAGTAATGAAAATGAAATTATATAATGGCACATGAATACATAATCCATCAATTATACGTAATGTCCACATAATATAAGTAATAAAATATATATATAGCAAATGTATGTTGAAAATATAAAAAAAAAAAAATAATAATAATATACATATATACACATATATATATATATACATATACACATATATATACATATATATATATACATACACATACACATACACATACACACACATACACATATACATAAAAAGAAGTGTAAAAAAGCCTGCTCGGAACAAAGGAGATATAGGATGCCCAGTAGTTCCCCCCTTTTTTTTAAAACTAATTAGAGGAGTGTGTTCACCTCGATCTCCTCGTTCATACCCCCAGGAGAAAGGGTGTCCAGGGTAAAAATCCAAAAATTTTCCCTATTACACAAACGTTTATACCGCTCCGCCAAAGGGAAAGTTTTGGAGATGGATTCTATTACCCAAACCCGCAATCCCTGAATACTTTGATCGTGATGTTCAAGAAAGTGTCTAGGGACACTATGTTTATCTGAACCCTTGTCCACAAGGCCTCTATGCTCACCAAACCTCTTCCTCAGGGTACGGATAGTACGGCCCACGTAGAGCAAACCACATGGGCAAGACAGGCAGTAAACTACGTACTCTGAGGAACAATTGTAGAAGTCTGGGAGGCAATAGCGCTTACCCTTGGAGACAAAGTCCTTCTG
>BLSH010484311.1:54350-65431 GCA_018402905.1 Glandirana rugosa | reverse complement strand
ACCCCCCCCCCCCCCCCCCCCCCAATCCGCCTGAGTACGCGCGTCTTGATCGAACGGAAGTTTTCGTCATCCGGTAAGACAAATAAACATATTAAGCAACCCTACTGAGAAGGAAATAAAGACATAATAGGAAAATATGCTGGGACGATACCCGACTTGGAAACATGGAACTGGAAAAAAAGAAGCAACAAAGACATAGAATGAACATTTGAATTATTTTTATAACTTTTGTTTTTTTTTTTGTGGACGTTCCGTTTTCGTATTACTCGATCATACGTGTATCGTACGTGGCGTGGCGTATGATCGAGTAATACTTTATGAATGGAGTCTTGCCCATAGCAGGGTCGTATAAAAGGATAATACAGAAATAAAGGAAGAGTCATCCCAACGAATTATACAAATAAACAGAATGGCCTACTGCTTTTGAAGGCAAGCTAGTTCTGCGCGCATGAGTCCGCCTAACCCCCCCCCCCCCAGCCCCCCAAATGGCAACAAGCTGCGGCGAGGGGAGCAGGCAGGCCCAACGCACCCACCAACTATGCAAATATTGTAGACTGAGAAATATAACAGATACTCATGAGGAGGGATATGCCAACCCATGTAAACTTGACAAAGTCCTATGATGAACCTAACCTAGAGGTCCCTTGGCCCTCCCGCTCAGATGGCGGGGGAGGGAAAGACCAGATAAAAGAAGAAGGAATTAGAAAAGAGGTAAAGGAAGAAGAAATAAAAGAGGAAAGGGGTCAATCAGGGAAGTTTGGGACGGAGAAGGGCTAAGTGTGAACAGCCTGGGGTTAGGGAAATCCCCGTATGCTTTGCCCAGGGTTCCCAAATGGCCTCACATTTTGTTGTGGATTCAGTGATAACGCTGGCTAATTTTTCTTGCTCCATTATCCAAGAGATTTTCCGGCGAGCCACCTCAAAGGAAACTTTGAGTTGTTTCCAAGACATAGATATTGTGAGTTTGGCTCCGAGGAGGATGAAGTGTATTAATTTACAGGAATATTTGGGGACTCTGGGGAGGTCTGCATTCAATAGAGCAATAGTTGGAGACCTGGGGAGGAGGCTGTTTGTGACTAGGAAGATCAGGTCCTTATCCTGGGGCAACTCCACCAAATATGAAGTGGGTTGCACAACAACTGGCAATTTCTGAAGCAGAGGGGTTTGCTGTAGGGAAAAAAGTTGCCAATTTAGAAGGAGTAAGGTACCACCTGGTGAGGACCTTGAGGTTGGCTTTGATCAAAGCTACGTTCAGTATAGCTTTGTAAGCTCTAGAGCAGTAGGTCTGCCATCTCTCCAAACTCCACTCAAGCTGAAGGTCCTCCTCCCAAGAAAGTGACTGATAAATAACTGAAATGCCACCCTTCTGGTCCCTGGCTTGCCCACACCATTGTTCGTATGGGGTGATTGAAGGAGGAAAGGGTTTATTATTCCAGCGGGAGTGAAGGAAGTGATGAATTTGTCTGAATCTAAAACATTCGGACTCATTTCTAGTTTTGAGATGCAATGACTCATTGTAATGGGGCCTGAGGAATTAAAAAAGTGTCCAATCCGGTACATCCCTTTGTCCAGCCACCATTTGAAAGCGGTAATGTTGAGACCTGGGAGAAAAGCTTGGGTGTGAAATGTGAGCAAGGGGTTTAATTTCGGACACTAAGAAGGAGGATTTTCTCAGGTTGTCCCAGAGAGCGAGGAATTGCGATAGGATCGGGGCTAAAATTGGAGGCCTGTTTTTGGGGGGCATCCACAATAGGAAGTCTAATGTGAAAGAGGGGACTGCCTGCCTTTCAATCTGAATCCAGTCAGGTTTTTCATATTTCGAGTACACTATAGAAAGTTGGGCTAATCTAGCTGCTTGATAATACCACTGAAAACACGGAAGCCCTAGCCCCCCCCCCTTGGTTCTGTGTTGAAAAAGTGTTCTTTGGGGTAGTCTATGGCCTGACCCCTGCCAAATAAATTTGAGGACCTTCTGTTGGAACTTGCTTAAGTGATCCTGTTTCACCAGGATGGGCAGGGATCTGAAAAGGTATAAGAGCCTCGGGAGTAAAGTCATTTGGACAGAGTTAATTCTGCCTAGCAAGGATAGTCCAGCTCCAGACATCCCTTTAAATTGGCCTCGAGTTTCTTACAGATGGGAGGGAAGTTTAGTGGATAGAGAAGGTCTGTTCTGTGGGTTAGGTTTATTGCTAAGTATTTGATGTGAGAGTCATTCCATTGGAATTTGAATGTCTCCTTGAGTTTCACGACCAGATCAGGTTGCAATGAAACATTAAGGGCTTGCGATTTGGCATAATTGATCTTTAAACCTGAACAGGCTGCAAAATCATCAAGGAGTTTGAAGAGATTGAGGTTAGAGGGGAAGTAATGAAGAAGAGAATGTCATCAGCAAATAAGCCGCATTTATGGGACTGGGGGCCACAAGATACTCCTTTGATATTTGGGTTATGGTGTATTGCAAACGCTAGTGATTCTATAGCAATAGTGAATAGTAAAGGCGATAGCGGACATCCCTGTCTCGTACTTCTGGCAATGCTGACCGAGCTCAAAAGCTGACCCCTAAGGCGAATAACTGCTTTTGGAGTGGAGTAGAGGGCATGCAGTGTATTTCTAAATATATTGCCAAATCCCCATTGTTCTAGAACGGTGAAGATATATGGCCAGGAGACAGTGTCAGAGACTTTTTGTAAGTCTAGTGATAAGAGCATTCCTCTTTGTTTGGGACCATTATCCCAGTTAGAGTTGAGTAAAGAAACTATGTTGATTGCCCTCCTAATTTGATCTGGACCCTGTCTACCTGGGATAAATCCCACCTGGTCCTTATGCACATATAGGTTTATGAAGGAAGCTAGGCGGTTTGCAAGTACCTTTGTGAGAATCTTAAGATCGTTATTGACGAGGGAGATGGGTCTATAAGAGCTTGTTTCTTCTGGGTTTTTATCGGGTTTGGGGATGACTGTTATGAAGGCTGTGTTTAAATGGGGATCTAACGGGTGCCATTGGCTTTATAGTTTAAGAATCTTGTTAAGAAGGGAGCCAAGGTGTTGGCGAATGTTTTATAGTATGGGGCCGATAGGCCATCTGGGCCTGGGGCCGAGCCTGTCTTAAGGTTCTTGATTACCTCAAGGATTTCCTCCTCAGTTATGGGTTCCTCCATCATGTCTCTATGGGTAGAAGAATTAGAGGGTAGGGGCAAATCCCTCAGGAAGCCAGTAGTCGTTTGGTCCCAACCTTTTTATCTGGGCTATATAGATCAGAGTAGAAGCTTTGAAAGGCTTTTAGGATTTTGTGCGGGTCGGCGCTGGGTGGTCCACCATCAAGCCTGATCCTAGGGATGGTATGGTTTTTGATCCTCGGGGTGAGGCTGAGTGCCAGCATAGAGCCAATCTTGTCTTTCTGGGAATAAAATTTTGCATAGTTCCAACGAATACGTTTTTTGGCCGAGGCTGTAAGGGCGAGATTAAGGGCCAGCCTGGCAGCGTCCAACTTGGCCAGAGAGCTGGGGGATGGGTGTTGCTTGTGCAGTGATTTGAGAGAGGAGAATGACCGTTCAAGTCGGAGGCTATTAGATTGATGAGCTTTCTTATTTTGCGAGGCTATCTGAATGAATTTACCTCTGATAGTAGCCTTATGGGCTGCCCAGAGGGTTTCTGGAGAGACCTCTTGGCCTACGTTTAGGCTGAAATACCCTCTGATTGCATCATCTATTTCTTTCACTCTAATGGGGTCACGAAGGATTGTCTCATTCAACCGCCATTGACGAAGAAGGATTACATGAGGGTAGTTTCGCAAGAGATAGAATGACCAGTGAGTGGTCTGAAGATGCTGTGTCTTTGATGGTAACCAATTAAGATGCGTGGATTATAGATGGGGAAGTCAGGATGTGATCAATCCTAGCGTAGGATTGATGAGGGCATGAGAAGTGAGTAACGTCTTGCTTAGTGGTGTTTAATTCCCTCCAGATATCGACTAGGTCTTGTGAGTGAATGAGTTTTGTGATTTTAAGGCTTGAATTAGTGGGGCGGGTCAGTTGAGCTCCAAGGGGTCTGGATTTATCTAATTGCTGGTCAAAGGCAGTGTTTGAGTCCCCTCCACATATAACTAAGCCTTCCAACAGGGGATTAAGTGTTTTGAATAGAGCTTGAAAGCATAGGGATTGGCCCTTATTGGGGGCATAATAAGAGACTAGGGAATAAAGCTGGTCATTCCATGTACTCTTAACTAGAATGAACCTCCCCTCCGGGTCTTTATGGATTGTCTGGCATGTAAAGCTGCAGTGTTTTGAGAATAGTATTGCCACTCCCTTGGTCTTGTCTTGTGCATTAGCAATGTGAAACATGGGGTAATGGGGGTGGGGGTATTTAGGGTCGTACCGGATGGGGAAGTGGGTCTCCTGAACCATTACAATATCTAATTTTAGTCTTTTGTATTCCTCGAGGATCTTCCTCCTTTTAACAGGGGAGTTTAGGACCTGGACATTATGCGAAGCAATTTTGTAGAGAGGGTGTGGTGTGGCTAGCCATGGTGTGAGGAGGGAATTTTGGTAGCTAAAGATAAGTCACTTACCCATGGATGGAGCTTTCTGGGGGGAACATCTTAGGACTCCTGGAAGACAACACATCGGGAACTCAGAGGGATATTGGGCATCCATCCCCTGATTGACTGAAGAGAAGGAAAAGATAAGAGAGAGAGAATAAAGAAAGAGCATAAATAACAAACAAGAGGGTCGTCTATAAGACCCTTTAGGGCAGGGAGGGAGAAATCCCCTCTGGACCCCAAGTGAAGGTTGTCCACCCCAAGGTGAGGGGCGGATGTCTTATCCTGCGATGGCGGACTAGCCGCGATCAGGGGGTAAGAGGGTGTGCATGGGGGACCAGGCCATGTCCCGGAAACACTGGATAAACAAAACCTAGTATGATTCACAGCAGCAGGCAAATATAATGCACATATCAAGATTCTAGGAGATCTTCTTCTCAGGCCTGTGAGTAATGGGAAAAGAACAGTCTGTTGCAGATGGAGACTTCCGTGAGGAACTCTGGCCGACTACCAAGTCCAGTCCCAGTTCTTTTGGGACCTAGCGTAGGGAGCCAAACTGGACCCATTCCACTCTAGGGCCAGTGCTCCTTGGAGGGCACATGGTAAACTATAAACATAGGCCAACCGGGCTAAAAAATATTGATAGTCTGTGGCAGTCCAAGAGAAGTGGGGGTCATGAACCCCATCCAACAAAAAGCAATCCGCTAAGAGCGGGCCATGAAAAGTGGTATAAATGAGAGCCTGAAAGTGGGTCAGTTCGGGTTAGGGGGGTAAATTGTCCTTGGATCTTTTGGATTTAGATTTGCTCCAGAGGGGAGTGATGGGGCTCGCTGGTGGAGGGTGTTTCGTTGATCCTGGGGCAGTACTGGAACAGTCCATGGGAGCCTCTTGAGAGATTAACTTTAGGTCTAGGAGGATCCTTTCGCCTTCCGGGAATGAAGAAAAGGAGGTAGTTTTACCTTTCCACAGGAACTTCACCGTAAAGGGGAATGCCCACCAGTACTTGATATTCTTGGTCGAGAGAATAGATAGGAGAGGCTTGAGTGATCTCCTCTTTTGTATGGTGGATGGGGCCAGGTCAGTGACCTGGGAGTTGCTGCAAGCCAGGCGCATACTTTCCTCCTTCATAGCGTAGAAGTGGGGTTTAACGATTATATCCCTGAGGTAGCTATCTTTCCTCGGGGGGGGGGGGGGCCAGGGCTCTATGGGCCCTGTCCAGTTCCAGGTGGTGTTGGGGGCATCGGGAATGAGGTTTTTCATTAGGTAATGGATTCTGGCAGGCCTCTGACTCTAAAATTGTGTCTCCTGGACCTATTCTCCATATTTTCAATTTTAGCTAAGGCAGTGTCCAGTTGTTCTTGTAGGACCCTGATGTGGTCCGAATTTTGGTTGGTTCTTGCTACTGTCATATCCAGTTTCTGCTCAATTGCCTCCATTCTGGCCCCCGGATTTTTGAAGTCCGCTTTAATCTCCCATGTGATCTTAGAGGCCGTGTTAGAGAGCCCCCTTTCTAGTAGGTCTGAGATTCAAAGGAATAGGTTAGCTAATTGAAGGGGAGATTCTATGACAGGGGAGCTGTTCGCAGGGCTGGCTGTCTGGGAGGCTTGCCCAGATCCCAGGGGGGTGGCAGCCTTGTTTTCCATAGCGTGCCTCAATAATGATTCAGTGGAGGCTGAGGATGGGGTCATAGGCATCTGGGGCTGTCCATGGGTCTCAGGAGAGAAGATCAGAGTTGAAGGAGAGAGTACCTGCCTGTAGGCTGTGTTTTCAGGATCGCTAGGAACATAAGGCTGGGCCGCGGCGGCCATCTTGGTACACCCAACTCCGGCCTGGGAATAGAACTTCGGCTCCAAACTTCTGGCCGAAGCACCAGACATCTGGGGGTGAGCGGGGGGGTGAGTCCGAAGGATGAGGGACCCGAGTTCAGGTTTGCCTGCCCGCTGTGTCAGGCTGAAAAGCTGCCAGAGGATGGACCTGGTGCAGAGCTGCTGGCTTAAGCGGCCATCACGGAGCTTCCGCACATGCACACTGTTTTTTTTCTTTTTTGTTTTTTTGTTTTTAGGAGGGGAGACAACCGCTGTCTCTCAGCCATAGTTTCATAAAGCATTGCGAATAAGTGTAAGTGAATAATACTTAAAGACAATAATCAAAGAGGATCGGTATCCTATCAGTTATGGGCTCTCCTACCCTTCCTAGTGGTGACTTGCCTATAGCTTCACACTAACACACCAAGGGAGAGAATTCGGTTTCGGTCACTTTACTTTTTCTGAAGTCTATTCGCTCAACTGCCTGTGGAGAGAGGATTAAGGGTACAGAATACCCAAAGATAGCAAAATATCCCAGACTTTCCTATCTCCTCAACAAAAATGGGTTTTGGGTAAAGCGGAATTCCACCCTAAAGTGGAACTTCCGCTTAATGGAAGGTGACCCCCTGACATGCCACAACTGGCATGTCTTTTTTTGGGGGGTGACCAGGGACCCTGTTTTCACAGGGTCCCAGGTCCACTTCCTCCCCTGGCGCCGCGGCTCAGGGAAGGAAGGCCAGTCACAAGGCTCATCACACTTGTGATGCCGGCACCATCGAAGGGAGGGGGAGAAGAGCGAGCCCTCGGGTGACCGCATCACTAGAGCAAGGGACAGGTGAGTGTCCGATTATTAAAAGTCAGCAGTTACACTTTTTGTAGCTGCTGAATTTTACATGGGTGGAACTCCGCTTTAAGTAGCACCTGCCTAGTAATATTAAAGTTGATGGGGGTCCTAATGTTTCAGCCTCCTAGTAACAAAAGGAATACCATCTAACTCTATCAGTAGCACAAAAGACATTAGACCCCAGGGGTCCCATCATGCCTCTGCCTGTGGGGGGCCATGATTGTACCTGTCAGCCTTGCAATGCCTCATGGGACTTGTAGTTTCACAACAGCTGGAGGGCCATGAGTTTGAGACCCCTGCATTAGACCCTTTAGAAGAGGCTATTGGCGGTTCTAAAAGTTTAGCAGTAGGCTCTCAATATGAACTGGTCCTATGATCTGATGCAAGCAGATACAGGTACCTTTAAGGGCTGAGTAAAAGGTCTCCAGCAGCAGCTTACCTCAAGCTCTCTTTGACATTATTCTGCATATGAGACTTCACTTGTAGGCAGGAGCAGTCTAATTTCCCCACTGCAGGTGGTGCTCATCGACAGCGGCATCGCAGTTACAGGAAGTCAAGAGGAACATGGTTCATCTATGGTTTCCTGGGTCACTGGTGAAGCTATCTGATTGGATGCTGCCGCCCCATGTGACTCTGGCAGGCAGGTCAGGCAGAGCCTATTTAAGTCCCTGACTCCCAGGCTTGGCATGCTTTATGTGAGTGGGTAGCGTAGGGACAGGTACCCTGTCTGTGAGGGACAGTACTAGTGCCAGGAAAGGTTCCTGATGGGAGGAAAAGTACGTTTTCTGAACATCCTTCCACTTGAGCACAAGACAGCCAGGCTGCATTCTGCCCTCTTAACAAACATTGTCAATCTGGCTGAAACCTGCTCTCTAAATGCTGTTGGAATCTCTGGACGTTCCTGGTAGAGTTGTCTTCTCGCTGAGTTTATTGTGAACGGTCTTTGCATTACTTCAGTAAGTTTTCTATCTGAACTTGACTGTGAGTGTAAGAAAGCAGCAGGAGGATGAGAACCTCACTCGTTATGGCCATGCAGAATCTCTGGAGATTGCAGAGCCCTGCAAGAGAAAGCTAAGGTGCAACTTTTCACAATGGTGGTGGATGCAGTGGTGGATGCAGTAGTGCAGTATTGGATGCAGTAGTGCAGTGGTGGATGTAGTAGTGCAGTGGTGGATGTAGTGATGCAGTGGTGGATGCAGTGGTGGATGTAGTGGTGCAGTGGTGGATGTAGTGGTGCAGTGGTGGATGTAGTGGTGCAGTGGTGGATGCAGTGGTGCAGTGGTGGATGTAGTAGTGCAGTGGTGGATGTAGTGGTGCAGTGGTGGATGCAGTGGTGGATGTAGTAGTGCAGTGGTGGATGTAGTGGTGCAGTGGTGGATGCAGTGGTGCAGTATTGGATGCAGTGGTGCAGTGGTGGATGTAGTGGTGCAGTGGTGGATGTAGTAGTGCAGTGGTGGATGCAGTGGTGCAGTGGTGGATGTGGTTGTGCGGGAATAAGAAGAGACAGATTGCAACAGTAGGAGTGACCAAGAAATTTGAGCCTGCATATTTTAAAGAGGATATTACACTTATACACACCTCAGAAGTGGGTGTGACATATTGACGTTATCCTCAGCCATCATCCTAGAGCAGTGATGGCTGGTGTTATTTTTGGAAGGGGGAGGGGCGGCAAATGGCACCCACCCCCCAGCTGTTTGCCGGTTGGTTCGGCACTTACCCCATTGTGGCGGATGGCGGGCAGCATGGTGCAGCATCTCGGCTCTGAGTCCTCTCCTCCATGATGGCTTCCAACTTCTCCCCTCCTCCTCCTAGGCATCCAATAGGATTGCCTATCCTTTCAGCTAATCGGGTGACAGGTGTCAAGACCCGCTTCCTGATTGGCCAGGAAGAGGATCAGTGTTACAACAGCAAATATTCTTTGGGTGGGTGGGCTGAAAAGCGCACTCTCTGCACCCCGAGCCCACCCTATATTGAAGCCTCTGGCTCTAATTGGTGCTTCAAAAAAAAAACCCCCATTGGAATTCATGCATCGGCATCTTGAAAGGGGCCGGACGCATGGACAGGGGAGGCTGCTCCGTTAATGGATGGCCCGCCCCTGCTGTGGAGGCCATTGTATGTTGGTTTGGGCTCGCATCCATCCTTGTTTGTTCTGTCGAGCCCTTCCTAGCAGTGGCCAATGGAATATGAGCATTGATCTCTTTTTTCAACAGATTTGCAAGAATGGGCCCCTTTTGTGACCCCCTAGTGCCTTTGCACTAGTACAGCAGTACCTATTATTTTTGCTGTATGTCTTAAACCGTTTTATGCCATAGATATTGTGTTTGCATCAACCCCTGAAGAAGTGAACGGTTGTGTGTGAAACTTGTCAGAATTTTGGGATGCTCTCTCATACTCATTATGGATGGTTTTATGGAATATTATATCCAGCTATAAAAATATAAAATACTACAGATCTGTTGACAATATATAAATTGTGTGTGCTTTACTGCTGATATTGTTTGTATCAATAAATCTACAATTTTTACTTCATTGTTGAGCGTGCCGCACCTCATTTAAAGTCCCAAGGGTAAACCTTTGTAGCTTTCTATGTGATATAGGGATGGAGGTGCGTCATGGGGTGCATCAATCCACATCCCATTGTCTCCAGCTGACTGGTTCCCACTCAAGTCTCTGACCTCTCCTAGCTCAGGGCCTGACGACTTTGGTGCAGGGAGCCCGGGAGGCTCATTCACCCCATTCAGTACCACAGACCAGTGGCGGCTGGTGGTTTGCAAACAAGCAGCATCTAACCCCCCCCCCCCCCCCATCGGCGCGGCACCTACTCATCCGGGGGATGCTGTCACAGCACTGATGCCCAGCACTTACCGTGCCACTTACTGTACCGAGTGTGCGCAGCAGCAGGTGTCTCCATTCCTCCAACTCTGTTCCTGCAGCGGGTCTCTCCGTGTCTCCTCACCTCCTAAGCGACAGGCATCAAATAGGATCAAAAAAAAAAAACAAGTATGTGCGCGCAGCCTCTTATCAGCCCAGTCTATGCATCTATGTTGGAAAATAAGCAAGGCAGTCCCTAAGGGGTGGAGATGACAATCCCCACCACTTGGCTTAGTCTGTGGAGTGGGGGAAACAGTACATAGATGATCCAAAAACAAGGCAGCCAATCGCAAGAAGCTGAACCAGGCTTCACATAGCTGAAAGAGAAGAAGACAAAGGAGGCGCCTCTAAGTGCAATATTAAAATAAATTTTATTTAAAAAAGGATTAAAAACACTCACTCTGTGTTATAGCACAGTCAGCATGAAGGACAGTCCGTGGTGGCGTCACTACAGATCTCTGCGGCGGAGGGGTGCGTCTCAGACCACTAGCAACAAGTCTGCCGTCCAGGGAAGAAGATGGTGATCAGCCGGCTGGAGACCCAGGACGAGGCTTGGAACGCAACCCTGCCTGAGGAAGAGGCGCGGTCTCACTGTTATCTGGACCGACTTCCGCCTACGAAACGCGTCGCGCTATTGTGACGTCACCAGCCTGCGCCCCGTCTCCCGCGTTCCAAGCCTCGTCCTTGGTCTCCATCAACGGGCTAACTGATTTCGCGGTCCACTAGGATAACCTACTCTTCTTCTGTTTCCTCCGCGGAGATTCACGTTATAATTTTCTATAAAATAAATTTTTTCCTGATCTTTGTGAGTGAGACACAATATCGTGTCAGTCGTACTTCCTGTCAGTCACCACCGCAGTGATGTCTAGAGACGCCGTCTCCCCACGCAGAGTCTGGTGATCGTTGTTCAGACGGTAGGTCCCTTCTTCTACCACTAGTCGGCCTACCTCTGGTTCCTGCTCCGAACCTTGCGCCCTCTGCCCCGCGTCCGACCACTGCAGTGTTATCGCGCTGCGCAAAGCATC
>BLSH010484285.1:583992-611096 GCA_018402905.1 Glandirana rugosa | reverse complement strand
TTTTCCCTATCCTCATTTATTTGTAGGGCACTTGCCCTAGTTTGAAGATGATTTTAGAACAGTTATATGGCTTCTACCATTAATTAATACTTTTCAGACACAGTTTGAAGATGATCCACATTCACCTCCATTTTTGCTTTTTTTATGTTTTTATTTTTTTTTAAATATTTACAGTTATTTCCCTGGCCCCATTTTTTTGTAGGGCACTTGCCCTACCCTTACCCCCATTTTACTTCCTTTTGCAGCCCTCTAGGGCTTTCCAGGACTTTGTTACAGCCATTTTTGTGCATAAAAGTTCGGGTCCCCATTGATTTCAATGGGGTTCGTTGTCCGTGCGATCGTTCGGGTTCCGTCCGGACCCGGACCCGGACTTTGTCCCGAAGTTCGGACGGACCAGCAGAACCCGAACTTCCAGAGGTTCGCTCAACTCTAGTTGTAACCCTTTCGCAGAATAATGCCATATGACATCTGTCGAACAAATAGGGTATGTGGTTTTCACCGGGACAGGAAAGCACAGACAGCAATAAAAACATTGTTTGAAGGTCTCATTCTACTAAAATGTGTTTTTTTACTTTGTCTTTCATTTGCTGAAACTGTTGAAATTTCCTCCTCTTGACAAGAAACGAGAGAAAATCTCCCAAATAGCGACACAGATGGCTTTAAGGGCTTGTTCACACTTGACTAAATTTCTAACTCATAACCAAAGCTCCTAAAGCTTTAATGCGCTTTAATAAAGGCATTAGACTGGCCTTTATGCGCTTTAAAATGAGCGTTAGACTGGCGTTTTACAAGCCTTAATGGCGCTTTAAAAATGCTCCTCCCACAAATGCCTCTTTTTTTTTTTTGTTAAGGGGAAGTGACATAACAGGAAATAAACAATTTGAGGTGTTGCTTGTCATGGCGAATGTTTCCTGTGCAATACTCCATTAGCAGGGAAGGCAGCAGCATGGATTCCTTTACTATGCTTTACCCCATGTTTGGCCTCCTTACAAATAATGTTGATGTATGAGCAAATGGCTGAGCTGAGGAAGAGGAGAAGGGCATCCAGGCTCTATTGGGTACAACAGTTGTCTCTCAGAGATATTCTAAAGGGCACTTTCCTGCCCTGATCATGATTTACCTACCTACCCTCAGAAGTTGATGTCAACCATCTACCAGCAGCACAAACAGGAAGTGCATAGAAGGAAGTGACTGCAGGAAACTCTATGCTCTCCTCTATCATTACAGGGCATTGTGGGGCATTATATTTCTCCTGCATGATTTTTTTTAAACTCATTTTAGTGCACCGCAACCACTTGCAAACGTGCCGCAAGTGCCTGCCAGTGCGTTTAGGGAGCATTACCATAGACTTGAATGGGAGGCATTGAAAGGTTTCAAACTCCTCCAGACTCAACATGAGGCTTCAATTTTAAAGTGACGCGACGCCAGCGATTCATGTTTTGATAATGTGAACAGTACTGTGTCCATAGTATCATTTGTATAGGTGTTTGAGAAGCAGTAAACCCCACCTCAATTGCCTGCTTTCAATGCCAGCCTAACGCTCTACTACCTTATTCAAAACAAAATAAAATCATTTGGATGGGGTTAGGCTTTTAAAGGGACTGCATAT
Source organism: Glandirana rugosa (assembly GCA_018402905.1). Classification (NCBI taxonomy): domain Eukaryota; kingdom Metazoa; phylum Chordata; class Amphibia; order Anura; family Ranidae; genus Glandirana; species Glandirana rugosa. Next base: position 609,487 of record BLSH010484285.1, on the reverse strand, counting down.
ACCTGCGAGTGTCTGTTTGAGCTTTCCAGGACCTTTGTAACCAGAGGCCATTCACAGAGTCAATGGTACATTCCCTACACTATTCCCAGTTCCAACTCTCTTTTCTTTATTTAACCAGGAAAAGAAAATAAATCTTTATTTAAAGTTGCCGAAATACAATATATCGGCAAGAATCAATATTGATAGCACAGTTTAAAGTGTTACTAAACCCCGTCCCATGAAAATAGTTCATCTGCCCCCTCCCCACAGTGCCCACAGCTTATACATTTTCTTTTTACATTAAAATACTGCTACTATATACCTTTTTGGCCGATCGGTATACCACGGTCACGTGATAAACTGCAGGGTCTGCCTGAGTGCTGAGTGTTCAGGTAGGAGGAGATTTCCACTATAGCCTGTATACACGCCCACATGTGTGATGTCAACATCATGTGACCTGGTTATCTCTGAGAACAAGGAAATGTTCTCTCCAGCAATAGAAACTAAACTGAACATGTGCAGCTTTACTACCCTCACTGTGTATTATCTGGCCTTGCCAAGAAAGACCCTGCAGGAAGAGGAGGATCTGTCCATACAGGATCAAAGAGCCTTTTTAGGATTATCCCCTTAAATTCCACAGTGAGTATAACAAGTATGCTATTCTGCACATACAGACAGAATTTACTATTGTGGGTTTAGTAACACCTTAAGTACTGTAGATGAGTACAATATTACAGAATTCTCAATGCATATACAGTAGATTTCACAGAGATCACAGCGTCCAGATTTATTCATATTTGGCTGGTCAGCCTGTACTCATATACTGTATGTCAATTGGTACACGGGATACACAGTTGTTATACCTAAGCACCAATCATTGTAAGGGTCAAGTATAAAGTTTCCATTTAAGGAGAATTTCCCTTCTGGCATAACAGTAGTTAAAGTAGAACTATGGTCAAAATGAAGAAATCAATATGTTATGCATCTATACAGTCTGTTAAACATGTCACTGATTGTTTTGGAGAAAGCAGTAAAGGATGGTGAGATATCTACCTTATCTCCAGCTCTCGTGTGCACTTCCTTTATTGAGGTGACAACTTTACTTCCTGGTTTTCGAATTGCCTGTGTTGAACAGCACACATGTTGTTCCCGTCTGCGAAAACGTCCTGACATCACTGGGGGAGGGGCTCCTATATCCATGGAAATCTCAGCCATTCACTCTATGTCCTGAATTGGCCCCTGAAGCCCCGCCCACACCCACCTATGTCCTGCCTTTGCCCTCCCACTGCTCTGTCTATACAGGCTGATCCTAGGTTGGATTTTGTTCTGCCAGTTTACAAATTACCAGAGGAGAACAGGCAGGGAGAAGCACACAGATTAATAGACAGATGTGTGTGGAAATGAACCTGTAATGACTTGTATTGTCTTACATAGCACACACCCAGCTATTGATTGGCAGATGGGTGTGTGTTATGTAAAATAGACTGAGCCTCATAGAAAGCTGGAGGTCTGTTGGAGAGATAAGCCACTTCACTGAAAGGAAATGACATCTGAGCTCTGCTCTGCTGAACTCCTCCCATCATCTATAGCAGTGTATAGCAAAGAAGAAGAAAGGAATGGGAGATTACAGACCACACTCGTAGCTACATGGTAGGAAAATAATCATTTCAGTTATTATGTTTATTACCATGTGTAACTTTCAGGTATTTATATGAGGATTTACTAAAATATGTATGTTGCCTTTAGTTGTACTTTAAGCATGTACTTTAAGCATGTTTGGAAATAGAGAGGGAATCGTAAATACCTAAAAACAGAACAATTGGGTCCAGGGTTATATATATCTTAAAGTGTTACTAAACCCAAGACCCTGCATTCACTATGTCTGGTCTCCCACAGTACACAGAACATGGAAATGCAATTATTTTAGTAAATATAAACGGCTACATACCTTTTCTCATCAGCAGTATATACAGTAGCAGTCTTGTGACTTCTATCAATGTCTTGTTAAAGCTTGTTGGAGGAGTTTTCATTCTCCTCTGTCTATCCTATGAGGTTGCATTACCCCTAACACTCTGTCTGGACAGTGCTTATTGGCCCTGTGCTAATCACATGCACCCTCCCAGAAAAAAAACTCCCTAGCAATACACACCAAACTGAGCATGTGCAGAGTGCTCCAAAGGCTTTGTTCTGTCAGCAGATGGATTGGGGACAGTAAAAGGAGGGGAGAATCAGAGAAGACATGATCAAACTTTTTACACAATGTGTAGGATTATCCCCTTTGGTCCCACAGCGAGTATAACAAGCATGCTTTACTGCATATACAGATTGATTTTACTGTTGTGGGTTTAGTAACACTTTAAGTGTCTTAGCCAACCTAGTTGTCATTTGTTGCCAGTAATCAGAAAGCTGAGGGCAGTTCCACACTACATGATAAAAAGTGCCCATGGTAAATTGATATTTGTTGCAAATCGGAGAAAGAGAGGTGGAACATTTTCTATGCAAAATTTTCAATTGGATATATTTATCCTTAGGGGATATAATCAATTTGGTATACTGGGCCACCACACCCTCCCACTCCTCTTCAGAAAGAGAAGAAACATTATGTTTGCATCTTTGAAAAAGGAGTTGGGTCTTAGCACTGTGGTAAGTTAAAACATAGGCATAAGCTGAAGAAAGGGGCTTGTCAAGACCAAGAGTCCCTAGAAGAGATTCTAGTGAGCTGTGTCGGAGAATAGGTGGTTGGGGGAATTGGGCCCTACTGCATGTCGTAGTTGGAGATACCTAAAACATACCAATTAGGGAGGACAAATTCTTTCTTTAACACATCGAAGGAACAGAGTTCCCCTAAAGAGAAAATATGACTGACAGTGTGGATACCTACTCTGTTCCAAATTAGAGGGTAAGGGACACTGGAAAAATGAGGGAGAGTGTTATTTTTCGGCGGGAATATTGGGAGACCAGGGCACATGATTACGGGCCCACTTAAAGGAGAAGTACAGCCAAAGCTGCAGTTTGTTCTGCACTCATGGGATCTATTTTCAGCAGACAGCGGGCTGAAGCCGGTTGTCAACTGACGTCACAGAGCTGGTCCAGGCTGGGGAAAAATACGTGACAATATGGTCAGGATCCACCCACAACCCTGGACAGGCACCTGGCTCAGCCTCTGAGCGAGCCACTGAGAGCCTGCGTCAGCCATTTCTGCCCCCCCACACAGCCCAGCGCTCCAGTTAGCGCGGGTGGGGGGGCAGAGCAGAGAGCGGTGACTGAAAGTCGCCAGCTCTTTGCTCATGAAGCTCTGAGAACCGAGCGATCAGCAGTGTTCGCTCGGTTCTCAGTCTTAGAGCCAGCGGGGCACAGCTGCAGCATCGGACTGAGGTAAGTATGATTCTTGAAAAAACCTATACTTAAAATGAGGTCAGATAACAGGAATAAGGATTGGGGAGACCTAGGCTGGCTTCATTTACAGGAGCTAACCTAGGGGTCTACCTGCCCACAGAAATGAGGTAAGGATGGAGTCTCAAGGATGGAGTCTATTGATCACCGAGTCTATGAGACTTGGCTGATCACAGATCGGAGTAAGGGGCCAATCCCGGCCCCTTACCATGTGAGCAGCTGTCAACCAATGACTGCTGATCACGTGATGTAAACAGAAGATTGGTGATCGGTATTTTTTCCCTCACGCTGTCAGTGGTCCCACAGAGAGCCGCAGCTGTTCACCTGTGCCCACCAGTGCCACCTGCCAGTGCCACCTATCAGTACTCACCAGTGCCACCTACCAGTGCCCACAGTGCCACCTACCAGTACCCACAGTGCCACCTACCTTTGCCCACCAGTGCCACCTATCAATGCCCACCAGTGCTGCCAATCAATGCCCATCAGTGCCTCATCATCAGTGCCACCGATCAGTGCTGTATATCAGTGACACCTATCAGTGCCTACCAGTGCACATCAGTGCCACCCATCAGTGCCACTTATCAGTGCCGCTTATCAGTGCCACCTATCAGTGCCCTTCAGTGCCGCCCATCAGTGCCAACCATCAGTGCCACCCTTTAGTGACACCCATCATTGCCTATCAGTGCCGTCTCATCAGTGCTTATCAGTGCCACCTATCAGTGCCCATTAATGTCGCCTTATCAGTGCCTATCAGTGCAGCCTATCAGTGCCCATCAGTGGAGCCTATCAGTGCCCATCAGTGACGCCTATCAGTGCCCATCAGTGCAGTCTCATCAGTGCACATCAATGAAGGAGAAAAATTACCTATTCTCAAAATTTTATAACAAACTATGAAACAGTTTTTTTTTTCAAAATTTTTGGTCTTTTTTCGTTTTTTTTTTTTTTTAGCAAAAAATAAACAAACAGTGGTGATTAAATAGCACCAAAAGAAAGCTCTAGTTGTGGGGAAAAAAATGATAAAAATGTAATTTGGGTACAGTGTTGCAATACCGCACAATTGCCATTCAAAGAATGACAGCGCTGAAAGCTGAAAATTGGTCTGGGCAGGAAGGGGGTTTAAGTGCCCAGTAAGAAAGTGGTTAATTGTTACTCTGACTGAAGTTGCCAATTTATTTATGATGTTGCGAGGTACGGTATCAAAGGTTATGGCGGCATACACAGTTTCTGGAGAAATATCGTCTGATATGCATAAGCATGGTTGACATGGTCAGCTGACTGAAAGAGACAAAAGGACATTGTGCAGGATTGTTGGAATGATTTTTGCATGAAGAGTGATATCAGATTCCATTATCCACCATCCAAGACTTATATTTGTCAATTCCCAAGAGAATTTGAGCCATCTTGGATGCCAATGATTTTGTTCCTTTACCATACTTGTTTCCATAATTTTGTCCAACCCCTGTACCTGTATAAATATACTCATCACATATAAATTCACCATAGTCAAATTGCTATGCATAAACCAAAGTGCTAGTGTTGTGATAAAGTGCTTAACAGTTTTCTTCATACATGTGTTATACATACAAAATTATTTGTATTCAGTCTACATAAAATTCATCAATTTAGAGTATTTGAATACTCCAGAAAGTGCCTAATGATCTCCTTCAAACGTACATTTCATATGCTAAACATAAAAGTGCTGGCGTGCCCACACACTGTTAACTATACAGTTGTGATCACTTCAGTGGCATTGCTAGGGGGGTGAGGGGGGTGCCTACCGCACCCGGGTGACGCCCACTGGGGGGTTAAGAGGATATGTGCTGGGGGGCACTTTGGGAGGGGAGAGGACCTATGCTAGAAGTAGGGATTGGATTTGAAATCTGACCCCCCACAGGAGCATAAGCCCTCTCACCTACCAAAGCGCCCCCCAGCACATACCTGACCCCCCCACCTCCCTACTAGCACAAGTCCTCTCCTCTCTCAAAATGCCCCATAGCATATAACGGACCCCTCCACCTCCCTACTAGCACAAGTGGAGAGGGGTGTATGTTCTGAGGGGGGAGTCTATACTTACTGGAGGGGGGTCTGGACTGAGGGAGGTCTATACTTAGTGGAGGGGAGGTCTGGACTGAGGGAGGCAGGTGTATACTGAGGGAGGGGGTCTGTACTTAGTGGAGGGGGGGTCTGGACTAAGGGATGGGGGGGTCTATACTTAGTGGCGACTGGCGAGGGGGGTGTACAGAGGAAGAAGGGGGATCAATACTTAGTGGAGAGGGGTGTCTGTACTGAGGGAGGGGGTCTATACTGAGGAAGGGGGTCTGTACTTAGTGGAGGGGTGGGTCTGGACTGAGGGGGGGTCTATTCTTAGTGGAGAGGGAGGTCTGTACTGAGGGAGGACTATACTTGCTGGAGGGGGGTGACACCATGTTTTACTGCACCAGATGACACCAACCCCAGTGATGCCACTGGATCACTTCCATGACTTATTGCACCACAACATTCCAGTGAATGACATTTCAATTAATAAATGGATAAATAACAGATTGTAATATAGTCGACAACCAGTTCTGCTTGTGCAATCCCTTTCATGAATGGTGTGCAATCCTTCTTCTGTTTTAAAACACCCTTCTGTGTTAAACATACTCCCCGCACAGTGGACAGCATCTCATCTTTCTTGATGGACCTCATAAACAAATAAAGTCTAAAATCGCTTTACACCACACACACTGGTAAGTATTAGAAGAATATACCACTCAATGTATATGAGTGTTCACTTGATTTCAACTTGGAGAGAGAATATAAACAAAAATCATACTGCTTTCCTTAAAATCAACCGCTTGCTATATTTAAAATTGAAAAAACTCTCACATATTTGTATGCGTTCCTGTGCCATCAATATTAGGCATTCACTGTCAGAGACATTGGGTTTGGGTGCTGTCAATGCTTTGTTCACAGATGTCTGCTGTGACTCCTCCCACTTCGGTGATGTCACTCAGCCTCTGCCCTATGCATTAAGTGCGTTGACTTCACTATGCATTTTTCTGTATTTTAACATGCATTTCGCTAGGGCAGCATATGCATTTTGAATGACCTTGAAAAGCACCACAATGCAAGAAAGATCAGACATGATCCTTTTCTTCCAGTAAAGTGCACCACAATGTACAGGTGCCTTTCATCTGTGCAATGTGATGCATTTAAACCCATGCCCATGGGTATGCATTGGCAGGGTGCATTCTTTCCCCCCCCAGTCATGAAAGAGCACATCAGTGTGTGGCATTGGGTGGTGTTGTACCTTGGAGACCTGGAGAGAAGTAGGTTGTGTCCTCTGTCTCTTCTAATTAGCAGTCTTATAATGAGCAGCGCTCAAGTACTTGGTGTCTGGGTTTCCCAAACCCAGTGAGGGTATAGTAACATTGGCTGTGCTTCCCTGGGGATGACTGAGCATGCTTCCTCTATAAAGTCAAGTTGAGAAGGCAGGATCTTGCATGCACAGTAGAGGCAGCAGGTCTTACATTCACAGTAGCCTAGAAGAAAGTGTTCCTGAGGACACTTCAGTCATAATAGAAAGCCTACACTTGAACTTTGAAATGAAGAATGCCCTGGACATTGAGAAGACATTTGATTTTGTGGTTTGGCCTTATATGTCCATGGTATTAGAAATTATGGGATTTGGAGTTGAGTGCTGTAGGTGGATTGACATCTTATACAAGTCTCCGATGGCACAGGTTAACCTGGGAAGTGCCCTCTTGGCCCCTTTCAAGATTGAGAGGGGGACAAGACATGGGTGCCCACTATCGCCTGGCCTGTTCGCCCTGGTGATGCAGCCGCTTGCCTCTGTGATCAGACGAGCTGATATGGTCAGGGGCATCCAGGTTGGTTCCATACATGAAAAACTAGCTATGCATGCAGGTGACCTCAACATTTTCTTAAATGATCCTGGCCCTTCTCTCTGAGTATCTCTGGACATCCTGTCTGGGTTCCCTGCCTGCTCGGGTCTCAAAGTAAACTGGGACAAGTCCCAGATTTTGCCAATTGATGCGGCGGCAAAGTCCCTGGAGGATCCCACCCTTCCCTTAGAGTGGACGAACAAGATCAAATATCTCGGTATTCATATCTCCACTTCCATAACTGACTACTACATGTTAAACTTGGCCCCACTCGTACAATCTATGAGAGAAAGGTTACGGGCATGGACAAATTCCCCTTCTTGTTCAAAATGAAGTTGCTGCCTGCTTTTCTGTATGTCCTAAGGCATTCCCCTGTGTGGTTACCCAAAAAAAGTGTTCCGTTTCATTCATCCAAACCTACTTTCCTTTCTCTGGGGCACTAGATGTCCGTTTTAGGCTGACAGTGTTACAGAGGCCCTGGTATGAGGGGGTCTGGCCTGTCTTGATTTACGCAAATATTATTTGGTTGCTCGGTTGACCCATTCACACAACTGGTTGATCTGGGATGACTCAAATGCAGCGGTGGTGCTAGAGACAGCTTATCTGGGTTCCTATGAGCTACTGAGGAACCTGCCTTATCGTGGATCCCGGTCGCCCTTCTAGCTGACTTTGGCTATGAGGTCTGTCCTGCAGGCATGCTCTGAGGCTTTGTCCTTGTGTCCTGTGCCCTCCGGATATTTCTCTTCACATACCCCCCTTTGGCTTAATCCAAACTTGCCGGAGTTCTTGACTATACCTGATCCAAGCATATGGGCTTGTAGGGGTGTTAAATATCTGGACCAGCTGTGCCCAGGAGGTAAACTCTGAACCTGAACGAACTGAAACTATTGTATGACCTGCCAAATTCATATTTGTTTAGATATCTGCAACTTAGACATGCCTTTGACTCCCAATTTGAGAATTCGACAGTGGTTTTCTATACTCTATCCCTGGAGGATTTACTTAGGGATGACTCTATGAGCAAGCCATTGTTCACCACATATAAAGAATTTCTGGGTGATGTACACAGGGACTTGAAACACTCAGGGTCAAATGGGTTGAGGATTTTCCCATTATAGATAATGAGGACTGGGAAGCAGCATGGACGTGCTCCTTCTCAAAACTTGTCTCCGCAAGAGATAGACTAATCCAAATTCAAAATCTTACATAGAGTGTACTTTACACCCGTATGACTACATAAAATATACTCAGATATTCCTGCTTTCTTTTGGAGATGCACTGCGCCCTCGGCAGACTTTATTCATATCTACTGGTACTGCCAGTGCATAATCTCGTTCCGGAATGAGGTGATTGCCTTCATCCTAAAAGTCATAGGCATGCGCAGGGGGTGTGCCTAAACACACTCTGATCACCCTGTTCACCAGGGCCAATGATAAGGCAGTACAGCCTGTCCTCCCGTGCCAGGCCTGTGCCCTATTCTTTCAAAAGATGGGGCCTAGGCACCTGCCAAGCAGGAGGACAGGCTATAATACCTTATTGCGGACACTGATCCTCTTGTTCCTTCCCCTGCAGCGCTGCCAGCTTCCCCACCTCTTCTCCCTCCGGTCTGATTACTTCTAGCATCTGTTCCTCCATCCTGTCCTCAGTCCCTTTCTCAGTCAGGGGCCTTTTCTAGAACTCTGATATTTCACCAAAGTCCCCCAAAAGGGCAGTTTAAAAAAAAAACAAATAGATGAAAATGTAAAAAAAAAAAAAAACATTTAAAAAAATAATTAAAAAAAATGAAGGACTCATTCATGTGAACTTTGCACTCTGTAATTTTTGCCACGGTTGCAAAGCATATTATCGCGCACGTTGTGTGTACACCCCTAGCCACTGCCTCTGTTGCTCTGTATTTGAGCTTTGGGGTGCACATCCTAATGAAATAGGCTGTTCACACCTATGCTAAATGTTACCACTATCCAAATTCCGCTGACGGTGGAAGTGTGCCTGTTGGGTCTTTTGGACCCCTTGGCCCACCACTGGGCGGTCAGAGCCCTCCTGGGACTTCTCTTTTTTTATACAGGGAAAGCCATTGTGCTCAAATGGAAATTACTGGCTGCTCGGTCTATACATTTCTGGAAACGTTTGATTAATACAGCCTTACTACTATATAAGGCCACCTATCTGTCCAGAGGATGTGATAAAAAGTTCCACAAGATATGGAACATATGGGTAGAAGCGCCAACTACAAATCCAGATTCTCAGGATGACTGAGGTAGGGTAATCTGAGAGTGTTGTTCCCTGTCATGCAACTGGGATCTTGGTGCAATGAGTGGGTGATCCCTAGCTTTCTGGAGCTCGGGAGAAGAGGACATTCTGTTATTATGTCTATAAGCGACAGGTACCTGGGAAAACTCCTATATCCCTAATTGGGTGCTTCAAGTGTACAAATTGTTGGTTTTTGCTTTTTGTAAGGTTCAGTTGATGACCAGTTGTATGGTTTCTTGCTTTCTATTGTACTTTTCGAGCCTGGGTATGCCTGATAGGCTCTGTTTTGTAACTCACATTTAAAAATGTAATTAAAAAAATTAAAAAAATAAATGAATAATGCATATTATTTGATCTACACACAATAACATTTAGTAAAAGAAAGTTAGAAAGTACTACAGAGAGGATAGAATGATTGAGACCGCTCAAGTAGCAGCAATGGCTAGAAAACTTGGGTGATGTTGGCCAGGTAGGATTGGATATTGGAGGTCCCACCCAAAGAAGCCCAAAGAGAGATGAGCGATCTTCTTTTTGCTTGGGAGAGGCACCAGTGGAGCACTGATAAACATATGTCTAAGTGATGCCCTGTCCATGAGAAACTGGAGAGACACTAGTATGGTATTAAAAGCTAGAGACTTATTGAGGTCCTGTTTATGGGGAAGGAAAGTAGAGAGTTGGACATATCAAGAAGGATGTGGGGCCCAGAGACTTTCTGAGACCTACATGGAGAGCTGTGCTGGGAGGTTCTAAGAGTGAAGCGTCTGAAAAAGAATTCCCACTGTGGTGTAGTTGTCACTAAAGGAGGCTTTTCCACTGGTGATATGTGCTAAACACGCATTACAGTTCTAAGATTATGGTAACGTAGCATGATCAGATTTCACCAATAAGTTGCCCTAGAGTTATAATCTAACTATATTTCTAGCTACAGTAAAATGCATGAACTGTGAGAAAGGAAAATAAGCTGTATATGTTTTGTTAATAAAATTATTTTCTGCAGGAACATAGTACTTATTTGGTCAAAGTGTATTATTAGCATTCAGAATAAGTAGCTCGTGTGACGTTTCATTTAGCCTTTCGTCTTTTCCAGTGTCAGACATATGAGTCAGGATAATTTCCCTGAAGGGAATGTTGTTACAAGCCAAGCTTAGTACATGCATTTGCCTAGAAGCTGCCTGATTAGATTGTGAATATTTCTTCCACTATATCAGAGGAGAGGGATCATTTAAATAAAGTGGTCAAAAGAGATCAGGTTAAGTTTCTGATTATCTGATGATGTTTGCAGTGTGATCGTAGAATTAGGTCATGATGTAGCCAGGAGCCTTTCTGCCTCAACTAACTTAGCGGTCAGCCTCACATGTTTACTTAATTTTTCTTTGATATTTGCGAATATGCTGAAGGCACAAAGAGTGCTTTGTTGAAATCATTAATTGTATGCTAAAAACAGCCAATGGACTCCTTTACACCACTTGACATTGGTCTAGTCAGTCAAGAGGGACCCAAAACTGGTGATATAGGATGTTTCAGAAGCGATGCCTTCAACTACACCTGATACCTTTGCTGAAACTGCCTTTAAACTTTAGAGGGTATATTTATAAATACATTACAAAAATATATTTATAAAGCAGTGAATTGGACATTCACTAAATATTCATTGCTGGTGATTATTCCTGGTACATGTGTTTTAAATGACAGTTATTTATTCACCATCAACGAAAGTCACATTTACTACTTTATCAATATGCCTCTAGGTTTCCCAATGTTGCTGCTGAATTTCAGCTGCAAACAGAACAAATGTTCGGCTGGCTTCTATAGAAGGGGCATGACCGAAAAAGGTCTGCCCTACACATGGGCCGAATGTCAGCCAGTTTCTATTGAACCGGCTGATGCTGCCTAACATTCGGCCTGTGTGTACAGCCCTTAAGCAACAACCATGACATAGCTCCTTCCATAAATACATTAAAGAAATATGCTCAGCCAATGGGTGAGAGCGCTGATCAGTGTGTTCTGGGGGGGGGGCAGTCCCCCTGTAAGAACACAATAGCTCAGCGGGGGAGATTGCTGTACTAAAATCGGATAGTTAGTACAGCAGCTCCTCCCAATCTCTTCAGTTTTTTTTCATTCAGCCTGCTGGGTTAAACAAAAAAAAATGTTAGTGTGTACTAGGCTTTAGGCTGAACTTCAAACATGGCTGCCCTTGTTCTTCTCCAATACATGGTAGATTTATGAGGCTAGTAGTTTACAATACACAAGCTCACGGGAAGTGACAAGGACACTGATTGCTGACAAGACCAAAAAGCATTTTCTGTATTTGATGAAAATAGTCTTAGCCTGGAAAATAAAAATGTATGCAGCCATCACATTGGTAAGCTGCAATATATATTTTCGTTTTTGTGTTTGCATATACTTCAATTAAACAAAAGGTGAAAAGGGACTGCTTATACTGGTGTTCTTTTCTTACCATTTAGTTAACTTATGGATGTTTCAGCGACATAAGCAAAGTTTGATAGAAATGAACTCACTCTTTTTCATTTCAAGAGAAAGTGGGTGGAGGTGGGCTATAGATGGATCTGTGTTTGATAAGTAGGAATGAGATCCTGTAGACATACAGGTGCATTGCAAAAACTAGAATATCATCAAAAAGTTAATTTATTTTAGTAATTAAATTCAAAAAGTGAAACTCATATATTATATATATTCATTACACAAAGAGTGATATATTTCAAGCATTATGGCTTACAGCAAGTGAAAACCCAAAATTCAGTATCTCAGGACATTAGAATATTGTGAAAAAGTTCAATATTGTAGACTGTAGACTGTAGAGTGTAGACTCGGTGTCACACTCTAATCAGCTAATTAAACTCAAAACACCTGTAAAGGTTTAATGAGCCTTTAAATGGGTTCTCAGTCTGGTTCAGTAGGTTACACAATCATGGGCAAGACTGCTGACTTGACAGTTGTCCAGAAAACAGTCATTGACACCCTCCACAAGGAGGGTAAGTCACAAAAGGTCATTGCTAAAGAAGCTGGCTGTTCACAGAGTGCTGTGTTCAAGCATATTAATGGAAAGTTGAGTGGAAGGAAAAAGGGTAATAGAAAAATGTGCACAAGCAACAGGGATAACCGCAGCCTTGAGAGGATTGTGAAGCAAAGGCCATTCAATAATTTGGGGTAGATTCACAAGGAGTGGACTATGGCTGGTGCCAGAGCTTCAAGAGCCACCACAGACAGATGTATCCAGGACATGGGCTACAACTGTCGCATTCCTTGTGTCAAGCCACTCCTGAACCAGAGACATCAATGGAGGAGAAAAAGGACTGGACTGTTGCTCAGTGGTCCAAAGTTCTCTTTTCAGATGAAAGTAAATTTTGCATTTCATTTGGAAATCAAGGTCCCAGAGTCTGGAGGAAGAGTGGAGAAGTTGCATGAGGTCCAGTGTGAAGTTTCCACAGTTAGTGATGATTTGGGGAGCCATGTCATCTGCTGGTGTTGGTCCACTGTGTTTTATCAAGTCCAAAGTCAGCGCAGTTCTCTACCAGGAAATTCTAGAGCACTTCATGCTTCCCTCTGCTGACCAGCTTTATGGAGATGCTGATTTAATTTTCCAGCAGGACTTGGCACCTTCCCACACTGCCAAAAGTACCAATACCTGGTTTAATGATCATGGTATTACTGTGCTTGATTGGCCGGCAAACTTGCCCGACCTAAACCTCATAGAGAATCTGTGGGGTATTGTCAAGGGGAAGATGAGAGACACCAGATCCAACAATGCAGACGAGCTGAAGGGCGCTATCAAAGAATGATAATATTCTAATTTTTTGAGATGCACCTGTAGGTATCCTATGAGAAGAGAGAAGATAGCACACAGATTAAACCTGCACAAGTGATGCAAAAGGCCATTTTTGTCTTTTCTTCTCTTTTTTTCTCTAATTTCATGTAGCCGTGTGCTCCCTTGGGAGTAGCTGTAGTTGTGGTTCACCTGATAGCTGCCCTCAATCCTACCATATCTAACACATCCCTAGACACTGACCAGGCCGGCTCTTGTTTTTGTTGTTTTATTTAAGGGAAATAACTTGGATGGGAAAAAGGGGTGACTGTGGGATGCTCCAGAAATTATTTTACACGACTTCCATATACAATCCTGTATATGCACCCTTGCCCTGCAGACTATCCTTCTGCAGACCGTTACTCCTCACAACACTTTCCAGTACTCCAGACCATTTCTCCTCACCATTCTCTCTCTCCAGTACATCACTTGGTTCTCAGCATTAAAGGTAATTTATCAAGCTTCTTTACTCCTTTCTCTTCACTGCAGCTAGCACATAGTGAGGCCTGCAAACTGCCAGCAGGGCCTCCGGACCACCCGTTACAGGCCAGGGTCTTGGACTCCCCAAAGTGTAGCTTAATATGTTGGAGATAGCCAGACCTTTGATGGACTACAACTCCCGGCCCATCCCTCTTCCAGGTCCCACCGGCCTGCTTTCCTCACAGTGACACTCCTTCCCCTGACTGGCTCCCAAGGCTTCACAGACTGGCCACTATTACACTCCCAGACTGTTCCTGCACTTTCTCTTCCAGTTACCAGGGTCTGCCACTCACCAACTCCAGTGGACCACTTTAATGTCTCTCAGTAGCACCTCTTCTGCTCTCCTGTTCCCTTGTGTGACTCCAGGAATCACCTCCACTCCTGGCTGCACCCGAACCTCCAGGCCTCAAGGTCAGCCCCCCAGACTGGGGGCTTCCTCCTGAGTAGAGGCCTCCACAGCACCTCTACATCTTCAGACTTCCACCTCCGACAACTCCTCCCAGACTGTACTCCCCGAGTATATGAGAAGGCCCGCCCCCTGCCAATCCAGATTGGGGATTGGTCAGGGCTTCCCATGACACTCCAAATGATGACACCTCTTGTCCCAAGTTCATTCTGGAAAGTTGCAGTGCTTCCCAGAAGTTGGTAGGAGGGTTCAGTGACATAATCTGTCGGGCTGACCCAGTCTTACCTGAGCCACTCCTCAAGCCCAGATCAAAACTTTCAGGCCTGCTCCTACAGTCAGGCCTGACTAAATTTTACCTTTCCTGAAAAAAACCCTATGTCACAAAAACGCCTACACTATGGGAGCGCTACACTCATTTTAATGGAGACTTGTTAAGATCATGTAAAGCTGCCATTGGTTTGGGCCATCTTTTATAACTGTACATTTTTACCTATTTGGCTAATAAACTGGAGTTTTCGTAAGCTGATTCATCTGGTTCTTGGATTTGGTCCATCTAATCTGGCAGTGAGCACTCGGATGGCTCTATTCAGCAAAGATACACTGTGAATTGATAATAAATACATATTCTTATCTAAGTATATGCATACTGTTATTAAAAAAATTGACACAACCTATGCTATTTTTTTTGAAGATTCATCGTATTCTCTGTTGTGAAGAAATTGTTTAAAAGCTAAGTTCACCTTTAAGAAAAAAATAATAAATTAATATATTTTTGCAGGAACAAAAATGTTAATTTATTATTTTTTTCTGATGAGCCTACAGGGGATTTCACCCATGATCAATAGGTCATAGATGCAATGTAAGGCTCTGGCAGATACTGCCTCCAGCTTGCCTGCTCTTACCTCCACACAGACAGTTACAAAGTTGGAGAAATGAACTACAAGAGCACTCACCAGTGCCCTCACAGTTCACTGATACTACAAGCTATCTGACGCAATGGCAGTTAGTATTTCATTGCTGGTAGAGTTAAGGAAATGCTCAGTATTCCTTTCTCAAACTGCTATGGAGTCATATGTTCAGGCAGGTAGGAACAGACCTAGCCGCTGGCTGGAGCAGAGACACGGTCCTACTGTTAAATGTGTGGGACTCTAGTGTAAGTGGCCTCAAGCCTGAAAATGTTAATGCCCACATGAAGTAAGTGATTCAAGTGTTCAAGTATCTTAGCTTGCAGTATCCATGGTAGCCCCTAGGTTGCACATGCATCCACATTCCAACACATGGATCTCCTTTGAGCTGCAGCCCTAATTGACGGATGTCGCTGCAGCTCAAAGGACAGGGCTGCTGCCTGAAACAAATTCCCAATGCCACACATTTACTTGCTTTTAAAATAATAAATAATTCATATTGTGCCCAGAAGTAAATCCAGCATCCATCACAGTGCTATCAAGCTGTAATCAACATAGATGAGTTGCACCAATGCCTACGTTATGGGTGCTTCCTATGTCTGGTTCAACTAAACCCTTCTAGGAAGACCAATTAGCTTTCTAAAGTGGATACGTGATTGGTTATTATTAACCAAGTTATTATACAGATTTGCCCTTTGTATTATTAAATGAAATGCATAGTGCTGTTTATAAGTGACTTAAGACTGGATCTGGTAATTGTGAAACAGAAACAAGTTACATACTGTAGTTACATAGTTGGTAAGGTTGAATAAAAGCATGAGTCCATCCAGTTCAACCTGTGTAGGTGTGTGTGTTCATAATCATTTCCCATATGCCAGTATGCTGTACTCACTAAGATACACGTTCATGAGTTTTTTTGAAACTATCAATACTTCCTGCTGATACCACCGATTGAGGAAGTGCATTCCATATCATTACCGCCCTCACAGTGAAAAGCCCGCTATGTAGTTTAAAGGATAAGTTCATCTTTGAGAACATGTTACATGTTCCACCCATTTTTAGAGTGGAACGTGTAACATGTTCTCAGTGCTGCAGCCTCCGTCTGCTGTAGCACTGCAGTACTGCAGTCCAGCAGTATGGGGAGAAGTTCCCTGTACCAGCTGCCCACGTGGCCGTGCGGGGCTTCGCCCACTTGGCCGCATCATTCATACACACAGCTCTCTGTGTCTGGATGAACTACAAGCTCCGACATCCTTAGCAGCTGTTGGCTTGTAGTTCTCAATAACCTAGCACGGCACTGTGGAGCGTTGTGGTAGTTCATTGAGTCTTCCTGTCAGGGAGTATCGGCTTACCCATATGGGATGTATGGGTAAGCCGATACACTGACAGTATGCAGGAAACCTGCATGGCATCATGTATCTGCTGATTGCTCGTGCAATGCTTTAAAGTCTCCTACTACAAAAAATAATAAATGCACATTTTTTTTACCTGCAAAAAAATTTGCATTTATAATTTTTTTTTAAAAAAGTGAACTTATCCTTTCAGGTTAAACCGCTTCCCCTCCAGTTTCACTGAGTGGCCCTGTGTCTTCTTACACTCCCTGAGAATGAATAATGTATTCCCTATACCAGAGTTGCCATTGAAGTATTTGTATATTGCTATTATATCTGTTCTCAAGCATCTCTTCTCCAGAGAGAATATGTTTAGTGCTTGTAGTCGTTCCTCCAGTCCCCTTATTAACTTTGTTGCCCTTTTCTGGACTCTCTCCAGTTCCCGCACCTCCCTCCAGAGGATTGGTGACCAGAATTGGACAGAATGCTCCAGATGTGGCCGTACCAGAGTTTTATAAAGTGGCAGAATTATTGTTTTATCTCTGGAGTTAATGCATGCTAATATTCTGCTAGCTTTGCTTGCTGCAGCTTGGCAATGCATGCCATTGCTGAGTCTGTCGTCTAATATGACCCCCAGATCTTTATCCATTCTGGATTCCCCCAGAGGTTCTCCCCCTAGCGAGTAACTTGCATTCACATTTTTAGCCCCCAAGTGTATTACTTTACGTTTTTCAACATTAAACCTCATTTGCCATTTACTGAAGTTGCCCATCCCATTATTTTATTGAGGTCCTCTTGTAAAATTTCTATATCTTGCTGTGAAGTTATTTCCCTACTTACTGTAGCTTTGTATCATCAGCAAACGCTGAGCTATTTATACCAACCTCTATATCATTTATGAATAAATTAAACAGAATTGGTTCCAGGACAAAGCCTTGGGGGTAACCCACTTACTACTCCAATCTGAGTATTTCTTTTTTTTATGACATTTGTGATTTTTAGTTTTTTTATATTTCAGGGTTAAAACCCCTGTCAGAGTTTTTTAGTCTTTGTCCTCTTAACCACTTCAGATCCGCACTATAGCCGATTGATGGCTACAGTGTGGGTCTGAATTGCTGGGGGGCCGTCAATTGACGTCCTCCCCTTTGCGCGCTACAGGCTCCCTCTCGCAGTCCGGGTCGGACGGACTCGATGTCCGCCATAGACCCGCGATCCCTTCACAGAGAGCTAGAACGGGGAACCGTGAGGGGGGCATGACAGATCTACTGATCCCTGTGATCGGTTAGATCGGTTATGGCCCTGTCAGCCCCGCCACCACACAGTTAGAACACATACAGGGAACACATTTAACCCCTTGATCGCCCCCTTAGTGTTAACCCCTTCCATGCCAATGACATTTATACAGTAATCAGTGTCTATTTTTAGATGTGATCACTGTATAAATGTCATTGGTCCCAAAAATGTGCCAAAAATGTCAGACATGTCCGCCGCAATATCGCAGTCCCGACAAAAATCGAAGATCCCCGCCATTACCAGTAAAAACAAAAAATAATAATAAAAATTCCATAAACCAATTTCCATAGTTTGTAGGCACTGTAACGTTTGCGCAACCCAATCCAAATACGCTTATTGCAATTTTTTGTTACCAAAAATGTGTAGAAGAATATATGTCGGCCTAAACTGTGGAATAAATGTGTTTTTTTTATTTTTTATTTTCGGATATGTATTATAGCAAAAAGTAAAAAACAATGTTCTTTTTTCAAAATTGTCACTCTTTTTTTGTTTATAGCGCAAAAAATAAAAACCGCAGAGGTGATCAAATACCACCAAAAGAAAGCTCTATTTGTGGGGAAAAAATGACGTCAATTTTGTTTGGGTACAACGTCGCACGACCGCGCAATTGTCATTCAAAGAGTGACAGCGCTGAAAACTGAAAATTGGCCTGGGCAGGAGGGGGATTTAACTGCCCAGTAAGCAAGCGGTAAATGAGATTTCCTGGAGACATTACAAGTAAGAGAAAATTTCTCCAAATTGAGAAGAATAGGTTTCTCTATTGGAATGTTTCCCCTCATTTCCTGCTCCAGTGATCACAGGAAAATTTGAATTTTTCATCGCTTTTTGTCCCGGTCACAAAAGATACAAGGACAAATAAAAAAGGTGAATCTATCCTGCGGGGGGCACAGATGGCAAATAGAACCTGACAAATGTTCTAACCTTTCCACAGTCTATTCACAACTAAGAAAAATAATGTTTGGGATAGAGACATACTTTAACAACACATTGACTCTGTGGGTAGGAAAATAATCACAGCAAGTAGGAGAACGATGCCTGCCTCGGGGTCTATTTGGGTGTTAGTACAGACATTAAACAAGGTGTTCCAGAATTCCAATCATGAAACAAGGAACATTAAACAATTATAGGCCTCTATATTCACTGGCTGGGTGGATGTTTCATGAATTTGATAAGCAGAATGTGCAATCTGTTTCTGAATGAATTACATATAAATTTGACAGTTAAATTAATATATTTAGTTAAGCACCAGCTATACATATTATAGCCTGATAAGATATGTAAGTAATTTAGCTTTAAAAGTACATACAAATATTACAAGATGTATTGATAGTCTAAGGCCTCATACACACGGACATTTTTTGACGCCGGCGTTTTCTGGCGTTTTTTTGCAGCTCTCCATGTTAGTCAATGGCCCCATAAAAACGTCTGCGTTTTTGAGCTGTAGATGGCGTTGGCGTTAGTGAGATGAAAATAGAACGCACGGCCATTGCGTTCTGAGGCTGTAACATTTTGGCATTTTTTGACGCCGACGCCAACTTACGCCAACAAACGCCAACTTACGCCAACAAACGCCAACTAATATTGTACTGGTGTTTTCCGGCGTTTTTTGACGCCAACGTTTTTAGGTTGAAAAATAGCAGAGGGATGATTTTTTTTTTAAAACGCCTATTGACGCCGACGCTCACTTACGCTCACTAACGCCGATGCATAACGCCGAAAAACGCAGATTTTTTTCCTTGACGTGGGGCCCGACGTTTTGTTTATTTTTAAAGATACGCCCGTGTGTATGAGGCCTTAAGATTGGATGCTACCCAACTGCCATAATTTTTGTTCTTTGTTCCATCCTGTAATTTAAAGGAAACCAATCAGAGATGGACCTGATTCTCCAACTGGTACCTTTTGCCCACCAGGAACCTGTGTATGTGTGGTTATTCAAATGTATTTTCTTCTGTTCACAGCAGAAATTATAGCTCCGTGTTTGACTAGAAGAGCTCATGCAAACTGAAGCACAAAGGAGCTCAAAGAGGCCGCTCCTACAGGCTTTTGAGCTCTTTAGAGCTCTTTTTTTTTCTCTTGTTTTTTTTTTTTATATTTCAGGGTTAAAACCCCTGTCAGAGTTTTTTTAGTCTTTGTCCTCTTAAGGAGATTTCCTGGAAACAACACTAGAAGCATAAGCGTTCGCACATAGGGTGGCAGGTGTGCCTGGGCACAACCTAATCACCCTGTACTGTGCAGATTACCCCTGCTGCCTGGCTGCAGAGAAAGGGACGGGGGAATCTCTGTCTTCTGTCCCTTTCTCTGTTTCAAAAGTGAGACATCAGGGGTCTGGTTAGACCTCTGATATTTCATCAAAGCCCCCCAGCAGGGCTCCTAAATAAAATTGTACAAACATAAATAAAATATAATATTGTAAAAAATAATAAAAAAACTAGATAAATAAATAAAATAAAAATAAACTACTGACACCGATCTCTGCCCTCCTGAGTCCTGACATATATACAGCTTAAAGAAGCTCAAAGGAGCTTGAAGAAGCTTGAAGAATCTCAATAAAATCGTGCACAAGAGCACAAAAAAGCACAAACTTCTTCAAGCTGAAATAAAAGCTTAAATGCCTGTAAAATCAGCTTTTTTTTTAGCTGCACTGTGCATGAGCCCTAACGCCATCATGGAGGCCAAGCTGCTTCCTACCTGAGGCTAGGCCTCACACGGTGTGTGTGGGCTGTTGGAGATTGCAAAACAGTAAGTTAACAAAGCATTTAGCTTTCTTTTAAGTATTCCTGACAGTTCTTCTGGTATAGGACATTCATGATTGTCTTTTATAAGCACTAGGCTTAGTCAGCAGAAAGGACAACCTTAAAGTGATATTGAAGTCTTGATTTATTTTTTTTCTCGAGTCCCACGCCAGCACTGCTGGCCTCTCCCTCCTGCCAGGTGCCCCCACAGCAAGCTGCACCCAAGCAGACCTGCTCCCAACCCAAGGCTCCGCTCCGTTCCCTCCATCTCCTGATTGGCTTACTGACTGTGATTGACAGCAGCGGAAGCCAATGGTTCCTGCTGCTGCCAAAGGCCAATCATGGATGCAAGTCCCCGGAGAGGCATGGCTCCCATGGACATCGCTGGATCGAGAGGGGAGCTCAGGCAAATATAAGGGGGGCTGCTGCACACAGATGGTAGAAAACCTTGTGCCTTTAAAATCACTTTAAGCTAGGTACACACTACTATTTTTTTTTCGTTCAACCCAGCAGAGCTGAACAAAACAAATAAACTGACAGCTCAGGTATACATATAAACATTATCAATACCTTTTTTCACTTTTTTTTAAAGTGATCTCATTCTCTCCGTTCTCAGCTGCATCATAGTTAGGGGAGGAGAAACAGCAGTACACTGCCCCCCCCCCAATGAATGGCTGGGGGGGGGGGGTCAAGATAAGTCTGATCATTTGAGGAGAGCAGGCCTGGTTCTCAGCACAGCTAGAGAACCAACCACAATGTGCTCTCATGCTTAGTGTGGTCAACTTTTAATAGGGAAGCAGAGTGGCTGGCAGGAACACCAAGGAAGCAACACATAGACATACCTCCCAACTTTTTGAGATGGGAACGAGTGACACCTATTAGCACAGTAGACATGTGCGGTACGTTTTGTTCCGAATTAATATTCGGTCACATTTTTCATTATTCAGAGATTCGGATATATCCGAATCTCTGAATTACAGTATAAACAAAGTTTACAGAATGTTCCGAATAACTAAATGAAATTCATCCAAATTTCCGAAATTCAAATTGAAATTTGAATCAAATTTTACATCGCATTCCATTTGAATCTGAACTGTAGACATATTTCTGAAAGACTTTGTGTGTTATTAGAGTACCATTTTGAAATAATGCTGTTTTTGTTAAGCCAAAGGTGATTTTAAGAGTCATTGTAATGATTTGATGAAGATTTCCATTTGTTTGTTCACTTTGCTGCATTTGAATCGAAAAAAATATAACCTTTTCATTTCGACCAATTTGAAAATGTATCGATTTGAACGTTTCGAATTGAAAAAAATCAGTAAATTCAAAGAAAATTTTAAAAATTCCGAATACTAATTCCGAATACAGATTCCGAATATGAATTGAATGAATCAATCGAATTTAACTAAACAAAATAACTAGTTTAACAATTCAAAACAAAATGAAACAAAACAAATGTTTTCGTTGTGTACATGTCTATAGCAAAGGTACAGTATGCAGGCATAGGACACACCTCCTGCCACACCACCTTAAGGGCTAGTTAACACCATAGAAACGCAGTCCGGATGCCTTCCGGATGCTTTTCTGCATGCACGTTTTTGACGCGTTTCCGGTCCGTTACGGTGTGTTTTTAATGCAGTCCAGTGCAGTTTTTCCCCCTTTTTTTCTTAGGGCATGTGCATTCCAGTGCGTTTTTGGTGCATGTAGGTGCATTCCAGTGCGTTTTTGGTGCATGTAGGTGCATTCCAGTGCGTTTTTGGTGCATGTAGGTACGTTCTGGTGCATTTTTGATGCGTTTTACCGCGTTCCAGTACAGTTCAGTGCATGAAAAATGCAGCATGTTCTACTTTTTTTTTCTGGAGCTGGAACTGACTGGAACTGACTGCACTGGTGTGAACTATGCCATTGGAAACCATATAACCTACTTTCCATGCATTTTTGATGCAGAATAAAAACGTACTGGACTGCATGTGGTGTGAACTGGCCCTAAAGGAGAATTATACAAAAAAAATGATTAGTTAAAACCACAAGTGTTTTTTTTTTCTTTTACAAAGTAGTTTATTAATAGAAACCAATGCAACAAACAGGAAAGCTGTTTTTTACAGATTTTGGAAATTATATCAATACAGACCATTATATAATTGCATATGAAGTTGACAGGGAATAGTTAAATTATACCAGAGAAAAATAAAAGGTAAAATATATAGGGAACATTATTGTGATCCCGATGGAAATGAGACCTGTCGGCTCATTAACAGCAATATCGTCCCGTCCGGGACACACCCGGCACGTGGG
The DNA here is from genome assembly GCA_018402905.1 of Glandirana rugosa. Classification (NCBI taxonomy): domain Eukaryota; kingdom Metazoa; phylum Chordata; class Amphibia; order Anura; family Ranidae; genus Glandirana; species Glandirana rugosa. The sequence goes on along the minus strand of BLSH010484285.1, from coordinate 586,713 downwards.
ACCCGTCTAGGTTCCGGCCACACGTAACCCAGCCGAGTTAAAAGGGCCTATTACATTGGTGAAATAAAATAGAAAGAGGGAGAAAGAGGGAAAAAAAGAGAAGAAAAAGGAAAAAATTAGTAAAAGGGAGGAGCAGAGTAAGGAAAGAAGAGGAGAAAGAGAGAAAGAAGAGAAGGAGTGAGTCCACCCATGGGGCGCGGCCCCGGCAGAGCCCTAAAGATGTAACAAGGAGCTGTCAAATCTCGAAGGGAAGGCCTGGGAGATCCATGGCTGCCAGACCCGGAAGAATTTATCATGCGAGTCTAAAAGTACCGCCGTCAACTTCTCGTTTACCATGATGTCACTCATGCGGTTCTTGACAGCTTCAAAACTGAGTAAGGGGGTCCTCCAAGCTTTCGCAATAGTCATTTTGGTTGCGGTAAAGAGGTGCTGGGCTAGCTGTCTCTCCGGACGTAACAGTTCGGAAATTGGTTTATGTAACAGAGCCTCATAGGGGTCTTTCTTTAAGTTTACATGAAGTAGGTTGCGGAGTAGAGCATAGACCCTGATCCACAATCTGCGCACCCCCGGGCACGTCCACCAAATATGGGCCATTGATCCCTCCTGGGAGCACCCCCGGAAACAAAGGGGGGAATAAGAGGGAATAAAACGAGCCAGCCTTACCGGAGTGTAATACCACCTATATAATACCTTGTATGCATTTTCCAATATAAGTACGTTTTTCGAGCACCGAGAGGCAGCTATGGTCATTGCCTGCCAATCCTCTGCGTCTACCTGTCCCCCTAGTTCTTTTTCCCATTGGGAACGAAAGAAGCTCAATGGGGGTTTTTTTATCGATATTATAGCCGAGTACACCAGCGATATTAAACCTGGGGAGTGGGGTCTGGATCTGCATAGGCTTTCAAAGGGGGTAAGCGGGTATGGCAGCGGACGAGATTTTACGAGATGTAAGAGAAAATGCCGCAGTTGCATATAACGAAAGTGTTCTCGCAAGGGAATATCATGGGAGGAGCGTAGGGCATCAAAGGTCGGGATCCTGGTGGGTGTGAATAGTGAATGCACATCGCTAAACCCATTTGCAGTCCACCATGAAAATTGAGTCGGGTTCTCCTGGCCTGGAGGAAACATGGGGCAATGAGGGATCTTCAATAAAGGAAGGTGTGGAGAAATTAGCCCCGCCGTATATTTAATCGAGTCCCACAAATGTAGCGTATGAGTTAAGCATGGTCCTAAGTCTGTAGGTCGGTAAGTAGGGGGAAGCCAGGGCAAAGAAGAGAGAGGCACGGGATCCGTGTCCATCATATCTATTATAGCCCATAGTGGGAGTTGATATGTTTCGTGTAGATGGGAAATTGGAGCTATGTTTGCCGCCAAATAATAAGCCTGCAAGTTAGGGACTGAAAGACCACCGTTTACCTTACGGGCATACAAGATCTGTCTCCTAAGCCGAGGACGAGTAGAGCCCCATATAAACTGTAAGATCTTCTTCTGATGCACACGAAGTATATATGATGGAATCGATACTGGTAAGACCCGAAAAGCATAAAGCAATTTAGGGAGGTATGACATACGGATAGCCGTTATCCTGCCGAACCACGACAGGGGTATGTGGGACCAGGAGGTTAGCAAGTCTGTTAACTTCTTAAAAAGAGCTGGGAAGTTGGCCTGATACAACCCCTCATAGTGCTGGGCTAAGCGTATGCCAAGATAGGGTAAGGAGGTAAGCCATTGAAAAGGAAAAGTAGCTTTCAGATCTGACAAGAGTGGGTGGGCCAAATTGATCGACAAGGCTTTGGACTTAGAGGTATTGACACAGAGACCCGAAAGAGAGGCGAATGTGTCCAATAGGGAGAACAGATTTGGTAAGGATATTCTTGGGGATGTCAAGCTAAGTAAAATGTCATCGGTGAACATTGTCAATTTGTGAGAGACGCCTGCGACGTCAATGCCCCCTATGTCCGGATGTGATCTGACCGCTTCCGCCAATGGCTCTAGAGCCAATACAAATAAGAGTGGCGAAAGTGGGCAACCTTGACGGGTGCCCCTCTCTATTGGAAACCTATGGGATTCAAATCCACAATATTTTATTATGGCCTGGGGTGAGTCATATAGAACTGATAACCACCTCAGGAACGAGGCTCCAAAGCCGTAATGTTGAAGAACCCCCAAAAGATAAGGCCACGATAAAGTATCAAAGGCCTTATTCACATCTAGAGACAGGAGCATCGATTCCAGAGAGCGCTTATGAGTAGAGTTGAGCGAACACCTGGACGTTCGGGTTCTGCTGGTCCGTCCGAACTTCGGGACAAAGTCCGGGTCCGGGTCCGGACGGAACCCGAACGATCGCACGGACAACGAACCCCATTGAAATCAATGGGGACCCGAACTTTTAGGCACAAAAATGGCTGTAGCAAAGTCCTGGAAAGCCCCAGAGGGCTGCAAAAGGAAGTAAAATGGGGGTAAGGGTAGGGCAAGTGCCCTACAAAAAAAATGGGGACAGGGAAATAACTTTAAATATTTAAAAAAAATAAAAACAAAAAAAAGCAAAAATGGAGGTGAATGTGGATCATCTTCAAACTGTGTCTGAAAAGTATTAATTAACGGTAGAAACCATATAACTGTTCTAAAATCATCTTCAGACTAGGGCAAGTGCCCTACAAATAAATGGGGATAGGGAAAATAAATTAAAATCAAGTAAAAAAATGGGAAGGGGGGTGGATG
>BLSH010484285.1:553734-571089 GCA_018402905.1 Glandirana rugosa | reverse complement strand
CCAAGTTCTATAGGGAAAGGTTCTTCCAGCTGTTGCTTAGAGGGACAGATTATTGTTCTAAAATCATCTCCAAGTTCTATAGGGAAAGGTTCTTCCAGCTGTTGCTTAGAGGGACAGATTATTGTTCTAAAATCATCTCCTAGTTCTATAGGGAGAGGTTCCTGCTGTTGCTTAAAGGGACAGATTATTGTTTCTTGCACAAAATTAAAAAGTGCATCTACATTGCTGGTTTAAAAAAAAAAAATTCTAAAAACTACATTTGCGGCCAGCGGTGCATTTCTTGCACAAAAATAAAAAAAATGTCTACATTGCTGGTTTAAAAAAAAAAAAAATTCTAAAAACGATATTTGCGGCCAGCGGTGCATTTCTTGCACAAAAATAAAAAAAATAGTGTTGGCTACCTCCTCCACCGCCACTCCCACCGCCTCCTCAACCTCCAACTCCACATCCACCTCCATTTTTAATTTTTTTATGTGATTTTAGCTTAAAAATTATTTTAAGTTATTTCCCTAGCCCCATTTCTTTGTAGGGCACTTGTCCGACTCTTACCCCCATTTTACTTCCTTTTGCAGACCTCTAGGACTTGCCAGGACTTTGTTACAGCCATTTTTGTGCCTAAAAGTTTGGGTCCCCATTGATTTCAATGGGGTTCGGGGTCCGGGATAAAGTTCGTGTCAAGTTCGGTCCCGAACCCGGACTTTTTCCCGAAGTTCGGCCGAACCCGAACTTCCAGAGGTTCGATCAACTCTAATTATTTTCAGTTTTGGATAAGGTAAGGAATGGTTAAAATGTAAAAATATTTTTTTGTTGCCATCTCTGTGCAGTTGGAGAGATTTCCCTGTACTTCCTGTCCTAGGGACAGGACAGAAAGTGAAAGGAAGTCTCTACATAGTGAGACAAACTACACGCTTAGATAGTTGTTTCTGAAACAAGTGTCCCCATGGAAGATTTACTCTTACCTCTGATTCTGATGACAACTATAAAATCTTGAATTTCTCTGTCATATTCAGTCCAGAACAAATAGAAAAAATACATCTACCAAGTAGGGGCACAGACAGCAATACGAGTTTGACAGGGGTTCTATTCCTTCCCTAAATTCTTTGGGTCCTGATGAAAAGGAGTGGAAAAAGGCTCTTTGACAGTAACATCACCTACCATATGCAAGGAACCTCATGTTCCTACTGAAGTAAAACTCTACTACTTGCTGGTTGAACAAAAAATAACTGGGTTGTATAGGGGCAATAGTTTTTACAGGGACTGCCTCAGATTTTCATGGGCTGGGACTGTTTTTTTTCTCTGCTTCCTTTATTAAGCTTGGCGGATATCTTGAATGTACTGACTGCCATAAACAATGAACTTTCAGTTTATCACTTTCTCATTTGTAATGGCTGCCTTTAGAGGACAATAACACAAGCAAGCAATGAATCTACAATAGAAAAAAGAAAAAAAAAGGAATATCTGTGCGTGTGAAGTTGTGATAATTAAGGTGCCCTTGATGACGTCATATCTGATGAAATACATAGGGAGGAACCATGCACACACAGGGACGTGTTCTGGAAGTTAGCGTTTTGTGTATGTTTTATTAATATCAAGTGCAACTTTTTAATAAAGCCAGATGTCTTACAAGTCTTCACTATGTGGAGCCTTTATCTTGCATATGCTGTGATCCATTCATTGTGGGTGAGAATCCATCCAATCGGCTATCAGGAATAACCAGAGAGGCTGTCTATGTCTCTAATAACGGATTTATCCTCATTGGTTGAGCACTTTTTGACCACCCTGAATAAGGGGATCCCCAGCATTCTGGTAAGCCTCTGGTGTTGATATTCCCTAGGCTATCCCTGGACTTCTTTCCATTTGAGCACGGAATTTAACCACTTAAGGACCGGAAGGATTTCCAGCTTTAGGACCGGAGCCCTTTTTGCGATTCGGCACTGCGTCGCTTTAACTGAAAATTGCGCGGTCGTGCGACGTTGTACCCAAACAAAATTTACGTCCTTTTTTTCCCACAAATAGAGCTTTCTTTTGGTGGTATTTGAATACCGCTGCGTCATTTCTGATCGCCGCTATAAACAAAAGAAGAGCGACAATTTTGCAAAAAACCCAAATTTCTTACTTTTTGCTAAAATACAAATCCAAAAAAAAATAAAAAAACATTTTTTTCATCGGTTTTGGCCGATTTATATTCTTCCTCATATTTGTGATAAAAGAAATCGCAATCGGCATTTATTGATTGGTGGCCGCGTTTACGGATGATGAGAATTAATTTCTAGGGTTTTTATTTTTTTTTATTTTTTACTAGTAATGGCGGCGATATGCGATTTTTAGCGGTACTGCGATATTTCAGCGGACATGTCGGACATTTTGACACTTTTTTGGGACCATTGGCATTTATACAGCGATCAGTGCTATAAAAATGCAGTGAAGGGGTTAACCTGCAGGGGGCGCTCTAAGGGTTAACAGTGTTCCCTGGGCGTGTTCTAACTGTGTGTGGGCTGCCCTAGCTGGGGAAGGGAAGTGATCACAGCCTCCATGTAGAGAAAGGCTGTGATCACAGCCCTTCCCCCCTCACAGAACGGAGGTTCGTGTTTACTTACACGGACCTCCGTTCTTTCACTCGGGGGGGGCATCGCGGGTGGCCGGCGGAGATCGAATCCGCCGCACCCGCTACCTGGCCCTCCCCGGACACAGTGAGTGCCTCCGGCGGTGGTCGCGCGCTCACTGGGCTCGATCTCGCGGCCGCCGTCATGTGACGGCAATCCGCGCAATCGAGCCACACTGTCGCCATCAAATGCCGATCAGCCATTTTTTTTCCCTATCACTTTATGGTTTGAGGTGTACTCATTAGTACATTTCAGTGTGTGCTTTTTGGACTTAGATGATTTTTATTTGCATGTACAGAATGCTTATGGACTATCACTTATGAATGTCACTTGTTATTTCTGTTTTAAAAAATGTGTCATATGTTCTGCACTTTTTTTTTTTAGTAATGAATCTAAAATGCATGCAGTGATGGGTCTGACACTTTCTGTTTCCTGTTCTTCTATCATTCTGAGAAATGATTGTGAGGAATGTTATATGCTATAGGCCAACACCTCTATGAGAACCGTAAACTTGCCAAACAAGATCTTCTATCGATGTGAATGTTACACCACAAGGGCATTAGTGTTTTTCAACTTTGTTGGACCATTTAATAAAAGTTTGCCAAGTACCTCTTTAAAAGTGTTATGTGTAGCACCCTCCTAGTTAGCTGATTGCTTTGGGCTGCTTTATGGAAATAACATAAGAGTGGAGCATACCTCCCAACTTTTTGAGATGGGAAAGGGGGACACAGATTAGCAAAAGTATGTAGGCATAGAACACACCCCTTACCACACTCTGTTAAAGGAAAATTATACTATATATATATATATATATATATATTAGTTAAACCCACATTTTTTTTTACCCCTACTTTTCCCTTATACTTGCTTTTGAAATTTACAAATTTAGCTATTTAGAATTTGGATGAAGGGTTTAGCAATGTGAAACACTGTTTGAAAGATAAATAGTGGATTTTATATACAACTATATAGATTAGACCAAAATGAGGCACAAATGAGGATGGAAGAGGGACAGAGGGACTTTGTTCCCAATCAGGGACAGTCGCATGAAATCCAGGACAGTTGGGAGCTATGGAGTAAGCTGAGTGAGCAGTTTGAATATTTATGAGGTCCCAGCCAATTCCTGGGGAGGTGTGCTCAGAAGGTGGCCGGAGAGAACATAAATAGTCAAGGTATCTGTTCCAGAAGGAGAGACACCCAGCCTGGAGGGCTATTGCCCTCCCAGGCTACTTAGCCGACACCTGCCAAGAAGTTATATGCATTCCCAGCAGTCATAAAGCTCTGGGGCCTATCCACACAAAGAACTCTCTGAGAGTAAGGAAGAAGGGAGAGTTTGACCCAGGGATCAGTCTGGAGAGTCCACTTTGTCTGCTTGATGCAGAAGGAAGGCATCCTGGTACTTAAGGACTTGTGAGTACAGGCTTGAGAGCAGAACCTGAGTGATTGTGCTGCTGTTAACCCCTTGGTGCATTCTTGATTAGGTTTAGGCCAGGCCTGGGACATTGTCTGTGGTGCCTCAGTGCTTTACCTGGGAACTGACTGAGGGAACTGTTCTAAGAAGTAGTCGCAGAGAGGAAGGTGTGTTGTTGTTACTGTTCAGTATTATCTGTTGGATCATCCCATGGCTCCCCATCTTATCCAATTTAGTCAGCAATAAATACATAAAAAGCAACCCATAGACTGTTCATCGAGCTAGAGGACTAAATGCTGTCATGTGCTTGGCTACCATTGCACTGGTGAGAAAGAGAACCTGGGACACAAACCAGAGGCTCTTGCAGGGGTAGCTCTACACATGGTATCTCAATTATCACAGTGGAACTAAACTCTCTTAATCAATATGAACTATTTGTGATCCTTATGCTGCTAGCATTAGTAAATAGATAGAAAGGTATATTATATTTTTGTGTTGTAAACTTTTTTTTTTTACATTTCTCAGTTTTTTTCTGGTTTGCAGCTTAGGCCAAAATGATGTGGCACATCCCAGGAGTATTCATAGGCATTTTTTTCATCTTTCTGGAGAAGTGGGGGAGGGTCTTTCTCGCCTAACCACACCTTTCTGCCTACATGCCTAGGGCAGATGGATTCTAGGAAGTAAATGCTACATGACTCACCTATCCTTACTCAAGCTAGAAATGTTAGGGAGTTGTTTTTGTGGTGATTTCTCAATACAATAAAGCATGCATACATGGATGGATGGGAGAATTTGTTTTAACATTAAAAATAAATGAAATAGTATTTTCAGTTTGAGGTGATTAGATATAGTTAGGTTCCGCTTTAACAAGTGTACATTATCAGGACCCCTTAATTGTGTATAAGGCCTGTTTCACACCAGATGCAGTTCACTGTGTTTTTATTCTGCATCAAAATGCATGGACAGTGTTTAACATGGATTCCAATGGACCTAGCTCACCTCCATGCAGTGCATTCCAGTGCAGTCAACAAAAGTAGATGCATTTTTTATGTACAGAACACATGTGGAACGTGGCAAAATGCATTAAAAGCACACATGTCCTCAGCTGAGATTAAGAAAAAGAGAGCACTGAAATTCACCAAAAACACATACAAATATATAAACAATGCATCAAAAACATGCATGCAGAAACACATTATTATAATATTTTTTAGAGTTTTATTAGAATAAATGACCTTGTGATACTTCCATTTCTCTGCTTATAACTTTAACTCTGGTGTGGGGCTGACAATGCTATTCAGCCACTATTTCAGTGAAAAATTCCCCAAAGTGTTGTCAGCACCCAGAAGCTGTGCATGAATTCCCCATATAACAATGTGTGGTTAGTTGGTATTTAAAATAGGGGATCTTGCATTCCTGACGATTGTGAAATGTGTTTCTAAGACAACTAAATGTCAGTTCCTATACAATTACAGTGCATGCACACCTCAACGTCCAAAAGGCCCAGTGCTTTTTGTATGCACAATTCATTCTTCAGATGCTTTTTAAGGTGCGTATGTGCTGTCAATGTCTAGAAGCTGGTATTCATTTTCCTTGGAAACACCAGGCACATCTGGCAGTGGTGCAAAGCTGCTACATTACCATTTCATTACCATTCCATCTACCAGCCTCGCATTGTTATGTGAATAAAAGGGAAATGCAGTCATGTGACTGTGTTAAAAATTCTTATTAAAAGGTAAAAAGTAATTGATTTTTATTATTTCACACATTGCATCCTTTATAGAAATCCATTTAAGTGGCATTGACCTGTTTGCCGAGTTAAGGCATACAACTGATTTAATGGAGATGTTTAGGTGATATGTAGACTGCCCATACCAGTAAGGCTTTGCTTTCTCTTTTTCCCCTACAACATTTTGTAAATATCTTGCATGCACTTGTTTTTTTATAGGGTGACAGCGCTCTTCCTTCTGCAGTGAAATTACTGTGGCATTGTCACCCTTGCTGCAGCTTCTTGGACTGCTACCATTGATGGCCCTATCTGTGAATATCAATGCTTAGCTCCACCCAAAGCCCTTTGAATTGACAGTGCATTGATCCAACTGCAGGAGCTTAAGGAAATAAGTTAAAAGCCCTGCTCAATCCCTCCCACTCTTTTCAGTCCTGTCTAGAGCAGTGATGGTGAACCTGGGAACCCCAGATGTTTTGGAACTACATTTCCCATGATGCTCAACCACACTGCAGAGTGCATGAGCATCATGGGAAATGAAGTTCCAAAACATCTGGGGTGCCAAGGTTCACCATCACTGGTCTAGAGCGATGCTGGAAAAATCCAGCTTTTCAGCTGCATGTACATGACATTTCTTTTATGACATTTACCATATGCAACTGCCCTGAAATGCCTCTTTATTACTGTGAAAGGAAAAATACAAAAGACATTAGATGGACTTTAAAGTGTTTGTTACCCTAACAAAAAAAAAAAAAAAGGAGCCTGTTCCTTTATAGCATGTTATACAGCACAGTGTTTGTGCTGTTTAATTTGGCCCCCTGTATCACCTGAAATACCTGGCTGTTCCTGCCTGTGCCTGGTTCTGCCCTCCCCCCTGTACACTGACCAAGGTTATCATGGCTGCTGAGCCCCAACACCGTGGTCAGTTTACGTGCCTCCGTCATCTGCAGCTCTGCTGTCCTCCTCTGTTCTCCTCTCCTCCTCCCTCCCTGCCTGTCAGCTCGTGACAGTGCCCGCCCCACCCCCTCCTGCTGCTGCAATTACTTTTAATGTGTTATATTATCCTGTGTGTTTCCTAATCCTGTGTGCCCCTGTCTTTGTGTTTTATAAAAAAAATGCAGTTTATACCTGATTTCAGAGCGCCACTCAGCGCTCATGTGACCGTGTGACCGGACGCCTCTCTCACTCTAGCTGTCAGATCGAGAGAGGCGGCCGGTCACTTGAGCACTGAGCAAAGCTCTAAAACCAGGTGTAGACAGCATTTGCACATAGACAGGGGCATACAGGATTAGGAAACACACAGGATTATATAAAGACATGACAGTGGCTTAACAACTACTTTAAGTTTCAAATGTTGTTTTTGTTTTATATTTGAAATACAAGGAACGCAAAATTCAGTATGTTTAAGTTATGTTTCCATAAAACATGCTGTCTACTACTTAATATTTTTGGTGCTGTATTTTTTATGGTTTGTATGCTGGACTCAGAACCAAGCCAAACACTGTCGGGTTGATTTACTAAAAGAATAGAAGCCGTTTACTAAGGAAAGTGAATTAGAGCAAATAAGCTAAACATGTCCATTTTAAATACTAAATTATGTCATAGAAAAAAAAATATGTTGTTTTAATTTTTCTTGCATATAATTGAGTATTCAAAGTTAACTTGAGTTCTCTTTTTTTTTTTTTTTTTACTAACATTCACTTTGCAAAGTGAACATATGCTTTTCAAACTAAATATTCACGTTGCTAGGTGAATAGCCTCTATCCTTTTATTAAATAAACCCCATTGTGTTCTCATTTTAAGATGTATTTATATTCACTTATATAAAATTTGAAAACAAAGTAATATGATGTACTGTAGCAATATGATGTACTCCTCTCAGGGTGGTGTAGATCACTCTAGCAGTCTAGTAGGTGTGCACTCCGAATGCCTCAGTATAGTTAATTCAGTTAAAGTGGTTGTAAACTCTTACATACACCCAGTGAAGGGACGGTGCTCAGGTCATACACAGAGATGAAACAAATCCTTCTATATATGTTGTATCTGTCTATCTACAACTCTCTCTTCTCTAGATCAGTTCAAAGTCCAGAACTTATAAGCTTGTCTTAGAGTTCGGAAAAAGGGGGGGGGGGGAGAGTTGAAGTTACACTTTGTAGAGCTCAGTGAAGAGAGTTCTGAGAGCTGATTGGAGGGAATGGACAAACCCCCCTTCAAACAGCACACATGAACAGAGCTGAGGCTGTCGATCTGCTTGAGATCCCTCCCCTGTCACCTTTTTTCTCTTGGTGTCAGGAAAAACTGTCAGAAGTGATTAATGCTGATAGCAGACAGAAATGACACTGTACTTTTAACTGAGACAATTATACACTATAGAGGGATGTGCTTTGTTCATATTTCATGTCTGAGGTTTTCAACCACTTTAAGCTCCCAGACAAATTTCACTCTCAGGACCAGATCATTGGCATGTAGTGGGTTGAGCACAAGATAGGCACCAGTCACTTTATAGGTTTTTGAAGATTTATGAAGTAAGGTAAGGAAACCGGATAAATGAAAACACAGCAGTATCTTCTTTGTAGAGCAGCTTCTATGGCTTTTTACATGTAGTAACTTGTTGCTTGTAGGCCCCTTACACACATATAGCATGGATGAGCAGATCGCGATTCCCAATTTGTAGGTCAGCATGAAAGTTCTAGTGTCAGCTTCCTCCTGTAGCTGGTTTAGCTCCACTTAATCTATATGGAAATTAAAATGTAACATGCGAGGCTAAGGACAGGTGTAGCCACCTTGTCTTAAACAGCGGCAATTGGTTAAATTTAGCACTGCTGGGTAGTAAGTAGTCCAGATGATTTGTAGTTCTTTGATCATCTGGGGTTTCCCTTAAATTCAGTGTAGCTGTAGTTCCTCCTTTTTGCCAGCAGGTGTCACTGGTACCTCTGGTATTAGTATAATGAGCTACAGTAAAACTGGCTTATGAACATTTATACTTCTCTTAGCCAACTAGTAGGCATTGCCTGGCCACAGGCGTATGCTGAGGGAGAATATAAATATTTGGGAGGCCAGGTGATTGCTCTCTTCCACCCAGGCCCTGGCCTGGGGTGAGTATATGTGGAGCAGCTGTGTGACTAGGCCTGAAGCCTGAGGCCTAACCATGTGCTCAAGGCTCTGTGATTTAGAGCCGACCAGAGGACACAGAAAGATCTGATGAGGGCCTGGAGATGAGGAGGGGAAATATTAGAGGTTACTCTGCCATAGGGGGAAGCTGTGGAGAATCTAAGAAAGCGCTAAGATGGACTCATTCCGTCTATTCCTGCATATACTGTGAATCAAGGTTGCTCTTGGAGACTGCTATTGCAAAGAAGGTACAGAATGTTGGGCCAGATCTTTTCTGTACTACTGTCTAAGTTTTTGGAGGTGTCTGCAAGTTCCTGTCTGGTTGTTCTGAGTGTCCTAAGCTCTTACCCGTCTCTCCCTGAAATTTTATATAGTGAACAATAAACGCTCTTCTGTTTTGTTTTAAAGAGACTGGAACCTATCCTACATCTATTCACATCCCACCATGCCCAAATACCTTCATCCTGAGCTGAAATTTGAGCCCAACCTGACTTTGGGGATAAGGGGGGTACTACACAGGCAACGTAATACATTTCAAAGTGGGATAGGCTGGTATGACTCCAAACCAGGAAAAAAGCAGACACTGCCCCTGCTCCCAATGTAACATCCATGTGGGTGTGGGTGCATAACCCCAAACACACCATGGACACGCAGCTGCTGCGTCCCAATTTCAAATATTTTATTTAAACCAGGAAAAGGCACTTCCAAGTCAATACATCAAACATACATAAGTATCGATCTCAGTTACATAACATAAAGCATGTCTAATTAGCAAATAATCACTCAAGACACTTATACTTCAAGGAGTTAACATAAGAAGACATAAATACATGGGAATGAGATGGCAAAATTGTGCTTCACTATAGAGATAATCAGATAGGATCATGTGACAAGCAGTTTAAGACAAACATGTTCCAGAGCCTCCAAGTTTTGGAATACTTTTCGCATTTATATTGTGCGGTGAGGATTAGGTCTTCCATCTCATTTATTTCTTCTACCTTACAGAGAAAGCAACCAATGGTCGGTAGCTGTGAGTTTTACCAATTAAGGGGGATACAAGACTTGGTCGCATTCACAAGGTAAAGTACTGTCAGGTCACCAGGGGTAAGGTGACAGATGCGCCACGCTGGGGTGCGAATTGCACCGCTGAAGTGCGAAGCGCACTGCTAAGCTTGTGAAACCCTAGCTGACTGCTGCAACTAGAGATCAGGATGTTGCAGGGAAGCGGGACTGCTGGGACCCTGACACAGATTGCACAGGGAGCTAGAGCATAGGTTTCCCCAGGGCGCAGAGTCTAAGAGCCAGCAGCTGTTCACCAGGGCCTCTGGGGGTGAGGATGGACTTGGCTGCAACTGGATCAAAGTCGCGGCCCCCGGGTCCCCCTGCTCACGCTCATGGCAGGCTACAGGTGAAATGGAGAGAAAACAGCAGCGCAAGATATCAAGAGACGGTCAGTGGGAGAGCCAGGTCAGGGCTACAAGCAGACAAAAAAAAGACAGGAGACACGCCGAGGTCGGGGTCACTAGCAGACAAGGAAGGTCAAAGAACAAGCCGAGATCGGTACACTGAAACAAACTGACAGCACGCGGCAGAAACAACGACACAGGCCTAACACACAATAATTGGCTTGCAGCACATGGTCTTTTATAGGGTTTCCTTAATTGGAGACTGGGGTGGAGTTCACAGAGCGAAGCTACTTAGCACACAGTTGATGATGTGCACAGCCTCTAAGCTGACACAACCAAAGAGGTAATCAACCAGACAGGACATGAATTGTACTACAGGTTCATGACATGTACAATCCATTTTTTATAGATTTGGGTCGGGATTACTGACACATGCAATAAGAAAAAGGCCGGATCGTCGGGAATCTCATAATCAGTAAATTTTTGAATAATCCTCTGGACTTCTTTCCAGAAGAATTCAAGCTTAGGGCAATACCAAAATATATGGAGCATCATTCCTCTTCCCTCCTGGCATCTCCAGCAGTGATCAGAGGTAAGGGGGTAAATTTTATGTAGCATGTAAAGAGTACGATACCACCTGGACAGAATTTTAAAATTGGTTTCCTGAATCTTCGTACACATTTAAGGATTTAAGAGAAAATCAAATAATGTTTCGCTGCTGGTCTAGTGTAAAGGTACGATTTAATTCCACTTCCCAGTTCTTTACACAAGGTAGATGTGGTTGCGCAGGAGGAGTAATCAAAAGACTGTAAGTTTTAGAAAGAGCCTGGGACAAAGTTCCTTCATTCGAACAATGTTCCTCAAAAGTGGTTAAAGGACGACCAAAGCCCAGTGGATTCGCAGAGAGTGTAAATAATAATGCAATTGAAGAGCTCTCCAAAAACTGAGATGAAAATGGCCAGAGGCATCCATTAGGGATGAAATGGAAGGCCATTGTTAATAATGGTGAGTCTCGAGAGGAAAGGGAAAAGTGTGTAAACAGATGTGAACATATGCAAATTGTGGGGCCTAATAAGGGGTGAGATTTCAAGGTATGTGACAGAACTTCGTAGCACCATGGGGCGCTCTGCAAGGGATAAATAAGGAGTGCACTTGCTTAAAATAATGGGCAGATATCACAATCAGCAGGGCCTGAAAAAGATAAAGATATTTCGGTAATATACTCATTTTAAGAGCGCCCGAACCTTGAATGTAAACCATTGTGCTAAGTCTCCAACAATATATGGGTTTGGTTTAGAAGAGGGGAAAAGTTGAGTTCAAAAGTACGGGACAATCTGGAAGGGATATTTGTACCTAAGTACTTCAAGGCCGATTCCGTCTATCTGAACTTGAAACTTAGCTTTAATATTCGGAGATGGGGTGGAGAAAGCTCAATCCACATGGCTTCCGATTTACTGAAATTAATCTTCAGATCGGAATTATGGATGGGCCGAACACCCCCCCCCCGGTTTGGTTCGCACCAGAACACCACGAACAAGGAAACAATTTGTGCGAACATGCGAACCCCATTAAAGTCTATTGGACATAAACATGAAAAATCAAAAGTGCTCATTTTTAAGGCTTATATGCAAGTTATTGCCATAAAAAGTGTATAAGGACCCGGGAACTGCTCTAGGGGATATGTATCAATGCAAAAAAGTTTTTAAAACAATCATTTTTTCAGGAGCAGTGATCTTAATAATGCTGAAAGTTAAACAATAAAAATTAAATATTCCTTTAAATATCGTTCCTGGGGGGTCCCCTTGGTCTGCCTCTAAAGTGGCACATCTGTGTGATGTTTAGAACAGTGAGGTAGCAAAATTACATTTTTAAAGGAAAAAAGTAATTTAAAATTGCTCGCGGCTGTATTGTATTTCCGGCTCCTGGCAATATAGATAAAAAAAAGCAAGGGAAAAAAACAGCATAGGGTTCCCCCCAGTCCATACTCCATGTCAAAATTTTTAAAAAACACAACGTGGGGGTCCCCCCAAAAATCCATATCAGACCCTTATCCGAGCATGCAGCCTGACCTGTCAAGATAAGGAGGGATGAGCGAGCGCCCCCCCCCCTCCTGAACTGTACCAGGCCACATGCTCTCAACATGAGGGGGTGGGTGCTTTGGGGCAGGGGGGTCTCTGCGCCCCCACCCCAAAGCACCTTGTCCCCATGTTGATGAGGACAAGGGCCTCTTCCCGACAAATCTGGGCTCTGGTTGTCAGGGTCTGCGGGTGGGGGGGCTTATCAGAATCTGGAAGTCTCCTTTAACAGGGGGATGCCAGATCCCAGCCCCCCCATGGGAATAGGTATCGGGTACATCGTACCCCTACCCATTCACCAAAAAAGCTGTGAAATGTAAAAAATAACAAGAGCCAGTTTTTAACAAGTCCTTTATTAAAAAAAAATAGCTCTGTCTTCTCCCCGTGCCGTCTTCTCCCGCCGCCATCTCTCCCGGAGCTGTCTTTTCCCACTCCGCTGTCTTCTTCCTCCCCACCGCGCAAAACAAAAAAGACGCTCTTCTCCTGAAGCTGTCTTCCTCCGTTGTGACGTCCCCTGCTGTCTGACATCTCTTATGTAGCTATGGGGCATGGCCATCCGATGACGTCACCCGGAGAGCCCACCTCCTTGTGACGTCACAAGGCTACATGAGAGATGTCAGACAGCGGGGGCGTCACAACGGAGGAAGACAGCATCAGGAGAAGAGCGTCTTTTTTGTTTTCAGTGCGTAACCGACGGCGAGGAAGAAGACAGCGGCAGTGAGGAAGAAGACAGCAGCAGCGAGGAAGAAGACAGCTCCAGGAGAGACGGCAGCGGGAGAAGATGGCTCAGGTAGAAGGCAGAGCTTTTTTTTTTAATAAAGGACTTGTCAAAAACCGGCTCTTGTTTTTTTTCAACATTTCACAGCTTTTTTGGTGAATGGGTAGGGGTACGATGTAACTGATACTCATTCACATAGAGGGGCCGGGATCTGGGGGCCCGCCGCAGACCCAAACAACCACAGCCCAGGGTTGTTGGGAAGAGGCCCTTGTCTCCATCAACATGGGGACAAGGTGCTTTGGTTGGGGGGGACCCCAAAGCACCCTCACCGTGTTGAGGGCATGTGGCCTGGTATGGTTCAGGAGGGGGGGGCGCTCGCTCGTCCCCCCCTATCCTGACCTGCTCGGATAAATTAAAAAAAAATTGCTATGGGGTTCCCCTTAACCACTTCAAAACACTGTGTTATATATACTACACTGGCTGTACTATATACTGTTTTCTCCACTGTATTATATATACTACAATGACTGCACTATATACTCTGAACTGATATATATATATATACTATACGGACTGCACTATATACTCTGAACTGCAATATATGTACTATGTGGACTTTTAATAAAGAAATACCGCGCTCAGGGCAAATAGTGAAAAAGAAAGAAAGGGTGAGCTGCCACACTACAACTAAACTGGTTGATAATACACACACTGTAAAATAAAATTATGGCGCTCAACCAACTGTGCAAAATATACTCCACAAGGATCATAATCATTGTAAAGTGCAAAATCGTGCAATCAGTGCTGAGATATAATAAACATAATGCAAAAACCATCAAAATTCATAATGTTGTGAAAACAGATAATAATATATGGTTCAAATCTAAAAAGTAAGGAGTAAAAATTAAAAAATAAAAAATTCATCCAAGTTCGTTAAAAAATATAAGTTCATCAGAGTTCTACCAGATGTAAACCACAAAAGGTATCAAAGCATAGATTAGGAAATATGGAATCTTGGAGTGAATCTGATCACTTATAAATAAGAGGCTTACCAGAAACAAGATATATTTGCGCCCAAATACATCTGTAGGACGCTGGATGTCCCGGGACCTGGGAACACACGTCACACTATTCCAAGACGACCAGGTAAGGGTTGGTCTTACTTGTAAGACTGACGGACAACGGTTGATTGTAGGACTCCAGATATCATTCCATGTTCCATGGGATTAATGGGGGGGATAACATCCACCGTCCGGGGTTAGCTTCCCACAAGTACTCCCAATATGGAGGATATAGATCCAATAAAAGGAGATAAAGAAGCTCCAATAGTGTAAAACCTCCTTAATGAGGTATATTTATTGGAAGACAAGATAAAAATATAAAAATATATGATTCAGCTGAAGTATAAAATAACAGATGCAGCAATTTGAGGTCAACAGCTGCCGAAGCGTTTCGTCTTATCAGACGTCATCTAGGGGTTACCGACCCCCCAAAAAGCTGCATATATATAGCAAACATGCACCTTCAATTGAATAATGTGCACTTCTGCCCGGAGATCGTCCGGCGTGCGTTCCACAGACGCACTTCCGGCCGAACCGGAAGTGGCAGGGAATGATGAAAATAAATTATATTATAAATGTATGTGTCAAGGGCATACCTGATTCAAAACCTTTTTAAATAGATAAGGGACAATCATTCAGTAGGATTTAGTGATCCGGGGATGGGAAGAATATGAATAGCAACAGATGTACCCAAAAAATCGACCGGCTTGCGTCCCAATGATGCACTTCCAGTACGGTCTAGGGCGGTATAATCCGCAAAATAAATGATGGATCAAAATACTGGCTCATCAGCCTCTCACCACATCCTAAAGAACTATCATTGATGAAAAACAGGCATCGCCACAAGAGTGAAATTGCTCTAGTCCCCGCCATTTCCGCCATCCTCCACCCCTAACCCGGATGGAAGGGACGGGAACGATCGCGCAGGATCGTGTCACGTACCAACGTCACGCTCCGGCGCCATGGTAACTGAAGCAATGCATCTCACTACTGCCTTCCTCCACCCCTAACGTTGTGACCAAACAGGATGGGAGGGGCGGGAACGATTACGCGGAATCGCGTCACGTTCTAACGTCAAGCTCCAGAACCATGGGAACTAAAGCACTGCGTCCCACACTTGCGTTCAACCACTAAAGCGTATGGAGGTATTAGTTATTCAGCTAGGTATGGATGCCTACGTATCATCAAAAATAACTACAAAAAATGCGAAAAATTACAGTGCAAAAAAATATATATATAATTAAGGAAGGTGAATGTTGCTTTACATTTAAAATTAGTTTGTATACAGAAACAATTTGAAACAAATATAATGCTCAATATACACAGTTTATAAAAAAATATGTATTATATGCTCCATTAACGTGCATATCTAACAGGTAAGAGAGCCGTCACATCTAGACTTAAATCACATACTAAATGCGACTAGAATAAAAGATGTGACTAGAATGGTAAACTCTCGATATGAGCAATAATTAGAAAATTCATCAACTGTTAGAAAGCTTATTGGCCAAAAATTCAATAAAAACACATAAAGAAGGGAAAAACCTTCTAGATAAAAATTATATTAAAAAATTATATTAAAAAATACCAAAAAAGGAAGAAAGAAGAAGGAATAATAACCTCTACAGGAATAATGTTGTAAATATTGAAATAATATCCCATAAATCATTGGATATAATCAATATTCCCCCTGGTTAGGGGTATTAAACAACCCTAAAATAGAAATCAACCCAAATATTGGATATACTCAATATTTCCCCTGGTTACAGGTATTGCATAACCTTAAAAATGGAAATAAACCCAAACACAAAAGCCACATATAATTATTTTTTATGAAAAGAAGGGAATCATAAGCTAGGTATTTGTTTATGAACGAGTTGATGTCCCAAACGACATTCAACCCGTAAGGGGTATAACTTTTAAGCTGGTGAATCCAAAACACTTCTTGTTACGATACACCCCTTTTAGGGTCACCTCCCCTCCAGGGAGGCACATATTTATCTATCACACAAAAAGTAGTGCCATCAGGGTTTTTATCATGAGCTCTGAGGTAATGTTTCGGAACACTATGATTTGTTCTCCCTTTTATGATGTTGGTGATGTGTTCACTCACTCGGACTGAAAAGGTTCTGATAGTTCTCCCAACATATTGCTTGCCGCATGGGCAAGTCAGCAAGTACACTACGTTCTTAGTTTCACAAGTGCAAAAAATGCTTAATGCGATAAGAGGCATGTGTAACCGTGGATACAAATTCAACAATTTTCCTATCTCTACATTTGTTCATCTTGCACACCCAACATCTCCTGCATGGGTAAAAACCTTTAAGGTTATGGAAGAAAGAAGGTTTAACGGGAGGTTCAAGGACATTGGGGGCGATCTTATGCCTTAGAGAAGGGGCCCCCCTAAATATAACTTTGGCCTGGGTTGGCAGAAGAGGTCCCAATATCCGATCACTACGGAGAATATTCCAATGTTTCCGAACGATGTTGAGGATCTTCTTGTGTTGTACTGAAAATGCTGTGAAAAAAGACCATTTAAACTGGTCGTTAGCATGGGATTTGGGTTCTGTATTCACCAAGGTATCCCTGTCAGTATCAAGGGCTCTCTTGATCTCATGATCAACATGCGATTCCTCATAACCCTTCTCTAGAAACCGACTTTTGAGAACCGTGGCCTGGAGGCAGGGGCGTTGCTAAGTCTACCACAGATCTGGGGCTAGAGCCCATAGCATCAAAGTAAAGAAAGTCATACTCTTGAGTGGGCATACACATGTATATAATATACATGTGTGTGTGTGTATATATACATATAAATATTGTTACATATCTGAGTGCAGATCCTCCTTACATCAGGGTCCCCAGAGAGTAACCCTTACATCAGGGTCCCCAGAGAGCCTCTTCCTTACATTAGGGTCCCCAAAGAGCCCCTTCCTTACATCAGGGTCCCCAGAGAGCCCCTTCCTTACATCAGGGTCCACAGAGAGCCTTTTCCTTACATCAGGGTCCACAGAGAGCCCACCCTTACACCAGGGTCCACAGAGAGCCCCCTCCCTTACATCAGGGTCCCCAGAGAGCCTCCCCGTATATCAGGGTCCCCAGAGAGCCTCCCATACATCAGGGTCCCCAGAGAGCTTCCCTATACATCAGAGTCCCTAGAGAGCCCCCACATGACCCCTGGGACTACATACACCCCCGAGAGATCCCTGAGACTACATATCCCTTCGAGAGACCCCTGGGACTACAT
>BLSH010484285.1:483270-502096 GCA_018402905.1 Glandirana rugosa | reverse complement strand
TCGATTCACCCCCCCCCCCCCCGCGATCTCCATCAGGCATTTCCGCAATTTTCAGTGCAGTTAATGGAGTCCGACTTGCGGAGCGACTCAGCGCAACTTGACTGTAATAGAAGTCAATGCAAGTCGTCTGAAGTCTCCCCAGGAATCTTTCTCTAAAGTCAGAGCGACTTGAGTCTCTTCTATCTGGGCAGAGAGCCAAGTCTAGTTGATAAACATAGTATTTTTTTACTTCTTTTAAAATGATCAAAGGGTTGAACTCCTGTGTATAGAAGAGTTTGGTTTAGCCATTTAAAGACTGAATCTTATCTGACATTTGCTGCTTACAAGTAAAAATCCAGTATTTTCTGCTAGAAAATTACTTGGAACCCCCAAACATTATATATATATATTTTTTGGCAGATACCCTAGAGAATAAGATGGCGGTTGTTGCAATATTTTATGTAACACGGTATTTGCACAGCGGTCTTTCAAACGCAATTTTTGTGGAAAAATGGCACTTTCAAAAAAAAATAAAACTAAACAGTGCTGTTAGCCCAATTTTTTTGTATATGTAAGATGTTACGCTGGCAGAATCGTGATCTTTTATTTTAAACAAAAAAATTGTGATTCTCATTTTGGCCAGAATCGTGCAGCTCTACAACATTGGGGAGCTATTCCTTGCGCACCAACATTTGGGCGCTATTCCTTGCGCACCAACATTTGGGCGCTATTCCTTGCGCACCAACATTTGGGCGCTATTCCTTGCACACCAACATTTGGGCGCTATTCCTTGCGCACCAACATTTGGGCGCTATTCCTTGCGCACCAACATTTGGGCGCTATTCCACCCACTAATACCAATAATGGGGCATTCTTTATTCCCATTGATGCCAGGGCATTTTCTGCATGTACTGGCCACAGTTCGGTCACCTTTATAGTCTGAAGGACACCAAACTAGCTCTTTGTAAAGAAAGTATGGAGACCCCTGCTCCTATATGTATAAGGAAGTTACAGTTCTATAAACCTTGCTCTTTAGTATAGTTTGTACTTGTATAAGGCCAGTTTCTCACCAGTGCACTGCTGTTTGAGTGCAGGGTGATTTGTATGCACGTTTCACATGCTGTTTTAGCCATCTACTTCTATTAGACCCTGCATCATGAATGCACATCAAATATGCAGCATGCAGGACTTTGATGCACTTTCAAGAAAACACACGGTCTAATAAAAGTCACTGGGATTGCACCAAAAAAAAAAAAATGTGTAAAATGCGCATACAATCGCGCTGTGCCAAAGCGAAGTGCACAGGTGTGAACCTGGCCTGAGGGTATGGAAGCAGCCATATGGACTGGGTACATTAGTAGGTTTTATGTTGTGTTATTTTATTTTTTTTCAAATATAATCTTTATAAAACACCCGGTAAGGGTGAGTGCCAGTGCAATACAATAAAATTATCAATAGGTAACACACAGCATCGAAGATATATACAGACATCCGGTAGACAGCATAAAATCGATATTATTCAAATCAATGTCATTTGGTATTCCCAACCCTCTGTCCTAGAGCAAATCTAGTTACCATCCTTGCGGTATGTACAAGCAATCTGGCAGCTCTCCCCCTAACAACCCTTTTCCAATAAGAGAAAACATGGGGGGGGGGGAGAGAACAGAATGGGTAGCTAAACAAGAGAACAGAGAGTAACAGAGAGAGAAAGGAAAAAGAGAGAAGATGGGGGAATAAAAAGGAGATGGGGGTAGAAAGTAGAGGGCCGTGTGAAGGGAAGGGGGAAAGGAAGAGAATGTGCGAGGCGGTGATGGCGTCCGCTTGGGCAGTTAGGGGCAGGTGCGAACAGATCTAAGGGGGAGTTGCAGTAAGTAGCGCTTTGCCTTCTTCTGACAGGACAAACATGTTCCACAACCCCCATGTCTTATTGTATTTTTCCCTTTTGTGCTGGGAGGTAAGGATTAGATCCTCCATCTTATTTATCTGTTCCACTCTGCGAAGGCAGCAGGCTATGGAGGGTGGGTCTTGCATTTTCCAGCACAGGGAGATACAAGATTTGGCTGCATTTAGCAGGTGATGTAGAATGGATCTACTGTAAATTTTGGGGGAGATCTGGGAAACATGGAGGAGAAAGAAGGCCGGGTCCTTCGAAATCTGGTGTTCTGTGAATTTTTGCCCAATGGTATGTATTGTCAACCAGTAGTATTGCAGTTGGGGGCAAGACCAGAATATATGTAGTATAGTCCCTCAGCTCTCCCAGCATCGCCAGCAGCGATCTGTAGATGCAGGGCAGCGTGCATGGTGTTTGACAGGTGTATTGTACCACCTGGTGAGTAATTTCAAATTGGCTTCCTGGATCATGGGGCATATAGATTATTTAAGTGTGAATCGGATTATGTTCTGGACTTGAGTTGTCGTGAAGGTGCGGTTAAGGTCAGTCTCCCATTTGGTCAGACATGGTAGGGAGGGCTGTTCCGCTGGTGTGTTCAATAAGGAGTAGGACTTGGATAGGACTTAGGGAAGGTCATCCGTGTCCGCACAGTATTCCTCAAAGGTTCTTCAAGGGTCAGTGAAACCTAGCTGGGTTATAAAGGGATTGCAGGAAATGGTGCACTCGAAGAGCAGGCCAGAACGATAGGCGGTACGGGCCCTCGTTTTCCGTCATGGTGGCGATTGAAGGCCAGTGGCCGTCCAGAGTGCACTTTTCAGAGGGATGTGCGTCTGTTTCTGTTCTATCTGTGCCCATAGTTTTCTGTTCACATGGCGTCTCCAGTCAATGATCCGGCCTATGTGTGCTGCCAGGTAATTCTTAATATTCGGTACTGCGAGGCCACCAAATTGTTTCGGTAAAGTCAAGTGGACACTGGGGAGATGGGGTTTTTTATGAGCCCAGATAAAGCGGGTTAATAAAGACTGCATTTGCCTGAAGTTGGCCGGGGGGATTCTGATCGGCAAGGCTTGGAATAGGAATAAAAATTTGGGTAATATAACCATTTTTACAAGGTTACATCTCCCAAACCAAGAATGAAGTCCTTTGTGTCATTGCTCTAATAGGATGCGAGTGGTAGTCGCCAGGGGTGGGAAATTCAGGTCAAACGCGTGGGAGTGGTCCGCCGGTATATAGGTGCCCAGATATTTCAACGCCGTCCATTGGGGTCCATTTGAATATAAAGTTAGCTTGTAGAGTCTGCAGGAGTCCGTTGGGAAGTGCAAATCCCATTGCCTCCGATTTGTCGAAATTAATTTTAAGGTTTGCTAACCTGCCGTAAGTGCTAAATTCTTGCATAAGATTGGGGAGGGATATGGTGGGGTTAGTGAGCGTAAAAAGGTCATCCGCATAGGCGGAGATCTTATGTTGGGTTTTATCAATGGTCAGACCCTGAATGTCAGTGTTCATCCTAATTTTGCAGAGAAAGGGTTCCAATGAGAGGGCAAAGAGGAGCAGGGAGAGCGGGCAGCCCTGCCGCGTCTCATTAATTATGGGGAATGGGTCAGATAGAATGCCATTAGCTGTTGTGTTTTTATTTATCTTCTCATTCCATTGGTTAGGTCTGATGATGAATAATAAACTCTCTTTAGTCTCTAATGAAGGCAAACGCCCAAAGTGCTGACGTACCTTTTTATAGTGATTCATGTGAAGGTGTGTGTGTGTGGTGTGTATTGTTGTTTTTTTTTTTTTTTTTTTTTGTTTTTGTTTTTTTTATCATTACAAATAGGTCCACTTTAAAGATCAGGCTTTGTAACCCAGTATTTGGGTATGGCCAGCATCTCTGTGAATTTCCAAGAAAAGGAGAGGATCCATAAGCAGTATGTTGACTGTAATTCTAGGTTGGTGTGATGTGGTAATGGCACAGTTCAAGAAGTCGAACGGTTTACAATGATTGGCAAGGTTAGGGAGGGCTTACTTTCTTGTGTTAGAGGGCCGACCGCCACCTGGCTTTTCTAAGCACGGATATAGTACTAGAGCGACAGGAAAACTTTGCTTCCTGCTATTGTAATGATGCAGACTGTGTCTTAGCTCAGAGTGATTAATTTACATAAATTGGAAGGAAAATAGTTGGAAGGGTTGTCTATGACAACAAATTGTTTTCTATTCATTGTTCTAAAATGCAAGTTGGATAATAAGCAACTTGAGCAGTGCTGATTTAGTGTGTGGATATACAGATATGCTATAATGTGCTGTAAATGTTCTATTAAACACTACTAAATGTACCCAGTGATGGCATGCATATGGTGGCAACCTGCTGAGGCTGACCACAAGATACTGGGGAACATCCTGCTTTTTGTATAGCTTGTGGCATCTCTAGATGGACACCTAAAGCAGACATGCTTGTAGCCTGCTGAGTGATCAATGCCATTTGCTGGAATTGTAGCATGACCAAGTGTCAGTATTTAAATGATTGATGCTTGTGAGGTTCTCCTGTGTGCATGCTGTAGGCCATGTTCACTTTGGGCTTCCTTTGTCTGGGGGAGTCTTAAACTCAAACTGACGCTGTCTGCCGGAAAAGGAAAAGATGGGATGTGTGTAAGCCTTTTAGCTTTCATCTTGAAAGGCCCTAAAGCTTTCTCCTGCACAGCCCCTGGAAGCGCCAGGGCACCTGGTTTTCTTGCATTAAATATGTTTTTTAGTTTTTCAGGCGGTCCCAATCGGGCCATTCATAGCTTTTTCTGGAGTGGCGGTTCTAAGCAGACGTCTCTGCTGTCACCCGCCGTGTGCAATCTGGTCAATCTGTTCCCCATCTGTCCGGTAGGGGTGCTGAAATTAATCGATGCATCGCAATTCGGTCGTCCGCAATGCGGCATCGATGAAGCGACTGCCCTTAATCGATTATGGGTGACGTCATCCGACTTGTGGGCGACCTCGGCACAACGTGACTTGCAAATGACTTCTGTAATAGAAGTCAATGCATGTTGCCCCCCCCCCCCCCCCAGGCGTACAGGAACCTTTTTCTAAGTCGGAGCGATTTGGAACAGTTCCAATTGCAGTGCATGGAGGTGACTTGTCAGGCTACTCAAGTCACCTGACAAGTCTCCTATTTGTGAACCGCCCGGATGTCTTCCTAATTGTCAGACCTGTCATTGAAACCCCAAATTACATTTTTAATTAGTAGATAAGTCCAGTTATCCTGCATGCAGCAGAGTTGTGTAGCAACATACCATAGTGTCTCTCTGCGCTCGTTACCGCCTCAGCCCGCTGCCCGCCTCTCTCCTCTCTCCGCTCCGGCGGACATCAGCGGTTGATTCCTAAGGAATTCACCGCTGACGTCTGCCAGAGAGGAGAGAGGCGGGCAGCAGGCTGAGGCGGTAAAGAGCGAGAGACATCATGGTATGTTGCTACACAACTCTGCTGCATGCAGGATAACTGGACTTATCTACTAATTAAAAATGTAATTTGGGGTTTCAATGACAGGTCTGACAATTGGGAAGAAATAAAACACCCCTCACCCACCCACTGACACCCCTGTATCCTAATCGTGATGCATCGGAATCGAATAGAATCGTTGACCTGATAATCGAATCGTGAGGCCAGTGAAGATGCGCACCCCTACTGTCCAGTGGATCGGATGGAAACAGACAGGCAGTTTGTTTCCATCCGACTGCCCCACAGAAGAGCGGGCTATGCCCGTGTCCGCTCTGCATAGCGGAGTGGACACAGACCTGTCATCAGCCTGCTCAGCGGGAATCAGCAGACAGATCCATCACTGAGCAGGCAGATCCGCTTGGTGGTGTCCGCCCCGTCTGCAAGGGGCCTTTTGGTTGGAGAGGGTTCATTTGCTGGTAAAATAACAATATTATTCAGAGCTTCCTTTCAAACTATAACATACCAAACTTTGGTTAAACATAGAAACAATAAAGGGAAACCTTAGGCTTAATGTACACGGGGCGTTTGACAACCTCTCCTGAGCGATTCACCTTGACAGCTAGAAACTGACGCTTAAAAACGTCAGTTTAGCTGCGTTTACATGCCGCGTTTGCGTCTTGGAGGTTTTTTTTTTTTTTCCTGTACAATGGAAAACGCCTGTAAACGAAACACTACTAGACGCGAGTTACCGCACTTAGACTCGTTTACAAGCAGTTACAGGCATGTGGCGTTTCAAGTGCCTCTGAACATCCATCCCGAACGCGCTTTTTGCTTTCCAAGAAATGCTTCTAAACTCGACTGCCTACAAACGACTTTAACCACTTCAATACCAGGCACTTCACCCCCTTCCCGCCCAGACCAATTTTCAACTTTCAGCGCTGTTGCACTTTGAATGACGTTGTACCTAAACAAAATTTTTATAATTTTGTTTCCACACATAGAGCTTTCTTTTGGTGGTATTAGATCACCTCTGAGGTTTTTATTTTTGCGCTACAAATAAAAAAAAAAAAAAAAAAAGACCGAAAATTTTGAACCAAAATTAGTTTATCTTTTTTTCCGTCACATAACTTTGTAAATAAGTACATTTTCTCCTTCACTGATGGGCACTGATGAGGCTGCACTTATATGCAGCACTTATAGGCGGCACTGACTGGCACTGATATGCAGCGCTGATGGGCACTGATAAGCGACACTGAAAGGTGCCACTGATGGGCACTGTTAGGCAGCAGATATAAGGATGACACTGCCAGGCATCACAGATGGGCACAGTGCCATACCTATTGGGCATTGTGTGCCCCTTACCTGGTGGTCTCTGGGTGGCATCCTTGTGTGGGCTCCCTGGTGGTCCTGGGTGGCGTTCCTAGGGGAGGGGAGCTGCCCTGATAAACAATCATCCCAGACTTCCCTGTCAGGAGAGCCGCCGATCAGCTCTCCTCTACTTGCGTCAAGTAAAGGAAAAGCCGATAAACTGATCTTCCTGTTTGCACTGTGATAAGCCTTGATTTGCCATGGCTGATCACATGGTAAAGAGCTGCTCTGCCCCACGGGCGCACGCTGGCTTGTTATCCTGCTGGACATCATATGATGCCCGGTCAGGATAACAGAACCACTTCCCGGCCATCATTCTGCATACAGCGGTAGGGAAGTGGTTGAACAACCCTGTGTACATGTACTGATAAGATAACAGAGGAGAGTTCAGGGGCAGCTGAAAAAAAACGCCCAACTGATTTTCGTACGAAAATTCTCGAATGGACAAACTCCAAAATTTTTCTCGGATGGGAGTAGAACGGCCGATTTCTGTTTTGATGTGTACCGTTATCGTACAATTTTCGTACAAGAATCAGAAAAAGACTGTGCATGATCAGAAACCATATACCTTAGGCTTAGAGTGTAAGCTCCTTGAGGGCAGGGACTGATGTGATTGTGCAATATATATGTAAAGTGCTGCGTACATTGACAGCGCTATATAACTACCTGTAATAATATACCACAAAAAAAAGCCTTAGGCCTCATACACACGGACGTTTCTAAAAAAAAGAAACAAAACATCGGGCCCGACGTCAAGGAAAAAAAGTCGGCATTTTTCGGCGTTATGCATTGGCATTTTTGAGCGTTAGTGAGCGTCGGCGTCAATAGGCGTTTTTTTTAAAAAATCATCCCTCTGCTGTTTTTCAACCAAAAAACGCCGGAAAACGCCGGTACAATATTAGGTGGCGTTTGTTGGCGTTTTGTGGCGTTGGCGTCAAAAAATGCCAAAACGTTACAGCCTCAGAACGCACTGGCCGTGGGTTCTACTTTCAGCTCCCTAACGCCGACGCCATCTACAGCTCAAAAACGTCGCCGTTTTTATGGGGCCATTGACTAACATGGAGAGCTGCAAAAAACGCCAGAAAACGCCGGCGTCAAAAAACGTCCGTGTGTATGAAGCCTACGTCATACGAAATTTTCTTTCATCAATTCCGATTTGCTGTGAAACAATGAGAAAAATCGGGCGGTCACCCGATTTTCTTAGTGTGTACCCCAATTAAACGTCCGTTTACCAGCAGCAGTGTACATGAAAAGTTTAAGAATCCAAAACCTTTCGATACCATGGACAGCAGTAGTAGGTTATCCTGTTTTCATGATTGATCTTGGTTTTAAAACATGTTAATATAAATCCTTAATGAACGTAGCTTGTTTGCTCTCCTCATTTGTTAAAGGGGTTGTAAAGCCGCCCCCCCCCCACCAAAAAAAAAAAAAAACCTACAAAGCAAAGGCATAATGAGCTAGTATGCAGTGCATACTAGCTCATTATGAAACACTTAACACGGAACGAAGCTGTTGCAGCGGTCTCGGCACACTGCTGTGACTGGCGACATCCTTCTTCCGGGTCTGCGGCTCCGTCCAATCACATCGCGGGCTCCAGCGCTGTGATTGGCAGAGCCGTGCTTGCATCACTCCCGCGCATGCGCACGGGAGACCTCATTTATGGCACGAATACAGAAGAAACGGCACCCTGGGCTACCCTGGTTGCAGATTCTTCAGTGCGCATGTGCCGATGACGTCGGCACATGGATACAGGGGATATCTCCTAAACCGTACAGGTTTAGGAGATATTTCCGGGACCTACAGGTAAGGCTTATTGTAGGCTTACCTGTAGTTTAAAGTGGTTGTCATGATTTGACAACCACTTTAAATATAACATTGAACGTGTTTTGGTTATATCTGTTCAATAAGACCCCATTCACACTTGTGCAACTTGTTATGCAACTGTGGACATCAAAGTTGCATGACAAGTCGTACCCCATGCTTTCCCATGATGACCATTCATATATGTGCGATTTAGGCCCCTTTCACACTTGTGCGATGCGATTTTGCCATGATTTTGACGCAATTTGGGATCAGTACCACTTTGGTCCAACTTTGGCACAATGAAAGCATATTACAAAGTCGTACAGAAATCACATCTATATTATTCAGGTGCGATTTGAATGCGACTTTGAGGGTTTAACATTGAAGTCTATGGACCTCAAGATGCATCAAAGTCAGACCAAAGTAATGCAGGGACTACTTTGAAGTCGCCGCGACTTGAAATCGTACAGATATGAACGGTACTCATTGGAAATCATGGGGAACGACTTGTCAGGCGACTTTGCAGTCCCAAGTCGCAGCACAAGTCGCATAAGTGTGAAAGGGGCCTTAGTCGCAGTGACTTCAAAGTAGTTCATGCACTACTTTGGTCCAACGTTCATGCAACTTGAGGGCCATAGACTTCAATGTTAACCCTCAAAAGTTGCAAGAAAGTTGCACCTGAATGTTTTACATGCAACAGTGGGTCTGACATTGCAGAGGGACATAGTCACATCCAAGTTGCACCCATCCAAAGTTGCACTCCAAAGTCGCACAAGTGTGAATGAAGCCTAAGTGCAAAAAGACCTGTTCTGTATTTACTGCTTTTGCTGCACTGCTATCAGTTGCTGCTGTTCTCTCTCTAGACTACAGATCATTCTCCTCCATGTTTTGGAGGAGAGGTAGATCTGTAGTCCTAAAACGCTTCCTGTCCTAGGGATGTTGTGAGTTTTGTCATCCATTGACAGAAGGTTTTACTGGCAGGTCCACCAGGTAAAAATAAAGGAAAAATTTTTTAAAATAAAAATGAATGCAGCCACCACATCTAAGGACTGGTAAGCTGCAATAGATTTGTTTATTCTTGGACATGGAATAGCGTTAAAGAATTGTGAATATACACTCACCTGCCACTTTATTAGATGCACCTGTTCAATTGCTGGTAACACAAATTTCGAATCAAACAATTGCATGGCAGCAACGCAATGCATTCAGGCATCTAGACATGGTGAAGACGACTTGCTGAAGTTCAAACCATGCATCAGAATGGGGAAGAAAGGGGATTTAAGTGACTTTGAATGTGACATGGTCGTTGGTGCCAGACGGACTGACCTGAGTATTTCAAAAACTGCTGATCTACTGGGATTTTCACGCACAACCATTTCTAGGGTTTACAGAGAATGGTCCGAAACACAGAAAATATCCAGTGAGCGGCAGTCGTGTGGACGAAAATGCCTTGTTGGCGTCAGAGGAGAATGGGCAGACTGATTTGAGATGATAGGCAGCAGTAACTCAAATAAGCACTCCTTACAACTAAGGTATGCAGCATACCATCTTCAAACGCACAACACGTCGAACCTTGAAGCAGATGGGCTGCAGCAGCAGAAGACCACTCCGGGTGCCACTCCTGTCAGCTAAGAACAGGAAACTGAGGCTACGATTTGCGCAGGCTCACCAACATTGGACAATAGAATATTGGAAAAATGTTGCCTGGTCTGATGAGTCTCGATTTCAGCTGCACCGTTCAGATGGTAGGGTTGGCATAAACAACATAAAGTATTGATCCAGCCTGCCTTTTATCAGTGGTTCAGGCTGGTGGTGTAATGGTGTGGGGGATATTTTCTTGGCACACCTTGGGTCCCTTAGTACCAATTAGCATAGTTTAAACACCACGACCTACCTGAGTATTGTTGATGACCATGTCCATCCCTTTATGACTACAGTGTGCCCATCTTCTGATGGCTCCTTCCAGCAGGATAAAGCACCATGCCACAAAGCTCCAATCATCTCACCACTGGTTTCTTGAACATGACAATGAGTTCTCTGTACTCCAATGGCTTCTAGTCATCAGATCTCATCCAATAGAGCACCTTTGGGATGTGGTGGAACGGAAGATACGCATCTGCGTGATGCTATGGACCAAAATCTCTGAGGAATGTTTCCAGCACCTTGCTGAATCTATGCCATGAAGAATTAAGGCAGTTCTGAAGGCAAAAGGGGTCCAACCTGGTACTAGCAAGGTGTACCTAATAAATTGGCCGGTGAGTGTATATTATAATTTATCTCTTCAGCAACCTTTAGATTTAATTGCAATAAATCCAGATGCTCATGTAAAACAGCTGCCCACTTTTTAGTTGAGTGATGATTTGTTGTAATTTACAGCAAAGTTGACAAGCTAAATGCAAAGCTGCTCTGTCCAATATAAGGCCCGGGAAACTATTTTAAAAGGCAGACAGAGTATTAATATTTAGTCCATTGTTTTATATTTGGGGGTCCTCTCATGTGACTGACCATGTGCAGATGTGCCTTCATTCTGCATCCAATTATGCACATTTTGGTGGAATCATGTAAAGCAAGTCGATGCCACTACATTCTTGAATCAACCCCTGGCAAGTACGCGTTATTGATCGCAATATCAGAGGCTTGTTTTACTTTAAAGTGAGCTTGGGCTTTGCCCATACAACAAAGTCACTTTTCCCGGAACACCACCAATTGCCTACAGTGCCTTGCGAAAGTATTTGGCCCCCTTTGAACTTTGCGACCTTCTGCCACATTTCAGGCTTCAAACATAAAGATATAAAACTGTAATTTTTTTGTGAAGAATCAACAAGTGGGACACAATCATGAAGTGGAACGAAATTTATTGGATATTTCAAACTTTTTTAACAAATAAAAAACTGTAAAATTGGGCGTGCAAAATTATTCAGCCCCCTTAAGTTAATACTTTGTAGCGCCACCTTTTGCTGCGATTACAGCTGTAAGTCGCTTGGGGAAGTCTCTATCAGTTTTGCACATCGAGAGACTGACATTTTTGCCCATTCCTCCTTGCAAAACAGCTCAAGCTCAGTGAGGTTGGTTGGAGAGCGTTTGTGAACAGCAGTTTTCAGTTCTTTCCACAGATTCTCGATTGGATTCAGGTCTGGACTTTGACTTGGCCATTCTAACACCTGGATATGTGTATTTGTGAACCATTCCATTGTAGATTTTGCTTTATGTTTTGGATCATTGTCTTGTTGGAAGACAAATCTCCGTCCCAGTCTCAGGTCTTTTGCAGACTCCATCAGGTTTCCTTCCAGAATGGTCCTGTATTTGGCTCCATCCATCTTCCCATCAATTTTAACCATCTTCCCTGTCCCTGCTGAAGAAAAGCAGGCCCAAACCATGAGGCTGCCACCACCATGTTTCACAGTGGGGATGGTGTGTTCAGGGTGATGAGCTGTGTTGCTTTTACGCCAAACATAACGTTTTGCATTGTTGCCAAAAAGTTAGATTTTGGTTTCATCTGACCAGAGCACCTTCTTCCACATGTGTGGTGTGTCTCCCAGGTGGCTTGTGGCAAACTTTAAACAACACTTTTTATGGATATCTTTAAGAAATGGCTTTCTTCTTGCCACTCTTCCATAAAGGGCAGATTTGTGCAGTACAGGACTGATTGTTGTCCTATGGACAGAGTCTCCCACCTCAGCTGTAGATCTCTGCAGTTCATCCAGAGTGATCATGGGCCTCTTGGCTGCATCTCTGATCAGTCTTCTCCTTGTATGAGCTGAAAGTTTAGAGGGACGGCCAGGTCTTGGTAGATTTGCAGTGGTCTGATACTCCCTTCCATTTCAATATTATCGCTTGCACAGTGCTCCTTGGGATGTTTAAAGCTTGGAAATCTTTTTGTATCCAAATCTGGCTTTAAACTTCTCCACAACAGTATCTCGGACCTGCCTGGTGTGTTCCTTGTTCTTCATGATGCTCTCTGCGCTTTAAACGGACCTCTGAGACTATCACAGTGCAGGTGCATTCATACGGAGACTTGATTACACACAGGTGGATTCTATTTATCATCATTAGTCATTGAGGTCAACATTGGATCATTCAGAGATCCTCACTGAACTTCTGGAGAGAGTTTGCTGCACTGAAAGTACAGGGGCTGAATAATTTTGCACGCCCACTTTTTCAGTTTTTTATTTGTTAAAGTTTGAAATATCCAATAAATTTCGTTCCACTTCATGATTGTGTCCCACTTGTTGATTCTTCACAAAAAATTACAGTTTTATATCTTTATGTTTGAAGCCTGAAATGTGGCAAAAGGTCGCAAAGTTCAAAGGGGGCCTAATACTTTCGCAAGGCACTGTATATACAGTACCTTGAAAAAGTATTCATACCCCTTGAAATTTTCCACATTTTGCCATGCTACATCCAAAAACATAAATGTATTTTATGTGATAGACCAACACAAAGTGGCACATAATTGTGAAGTGGAAGGAAAATAATAAACGGTCTTCAACATTTTTTACAAATGAATATCTGAAAAGTGTGGCGTGCATTTGTATTCAGCCCCCCTTAGTCAATACTTTGTAGAACCGCCTTTCACTGTAATTACAGCTGTAAGTCTTTCTGGGGAAGTCTCTACCCGCTTTGCACATCTAGAGAGTGACATTTTTGCCCATTCTTCTTTGAAAAATAGCTCAAGCTCTGCCAGATTGGATGGAGAGCGTCTGTGAACAGCAATTTTCAAGTCTTGCCACAGATTTTCAATCGGATTTAGGTCTGGACTTTGACTGGGCGAGTCTAACTCATGAATATGCTTTGATTTAAACCATTCCATTGCATCTCTGGCTGTATGTTTAGGGTCATTGTCCTGCTGCAAGGTGAACCTTCCCCCGTCTCAAGTCTTTTGCAGACTCTAACAGGTGTTCTTCTAAGGTTGCCCTGTATTTGGCTCCATTCATCTTCCCATCAACTCTGACCAGCTTCCCTGTCCCTGCTGATGAAAAGCATCCCCACACCATGATGCTGCCACCACCATGTTTCACGGTGGAGATGGCTTGTTCAGGGTGATGTGCAGTGTTAGTTTTCCGCCACATAGCGTTTTGCTTTTAGGCCAAAAAGTTCAATTTTGGTCTCCTCTGACCAGAGCACCTTCTTCCGCATGTTTGCTGTGTCCCCCACATTGCTTCTCGCAAACTGCAAACGGGACTTCTTATGGCTTTCTTTCAACAATGGCTTTCTTCTTGCCACCCTTCCATAAAGGCCAGATTTGTGGAGTGCACCACTAATAGTTGTCCTGTGGACAAATTCTCCCACCTGAGCTGTGGATCTCTGTAGCTCCTCCAGAGTTACCATGGGCCTCTTTGCTGCTTCTCTGATGAATGCTCTCCTTGCCCCGCCTGTCAGTATAGGTGGATGGCCATGTCTTGGTAGGTTTGCAGTTGTGCCATTCTCTTTCCATTTTCGGATGATGGATTGAACAGTGGTCCGTGACATGTTCAAAGCTTGGGATATTTTTTTATAACCTAACCCTGCTTTAAACTTCTCCAACTTTATCCCTGACCTATCTGGTGTGTTCCTTGGCCTTCATGATGCTATTTGTTTTCTAAGGTTCTCTAACAAACCTCTGAGGGGTTCACAAAACAGCTGTATTTATACTGAGATTAAATTACACACAGGTGGATTCTATTCACCAATTAGGTGACTTCTGAAGGCAATTGGTTCCATTAGATTTTAGTTAGGGGTATTGGAGTAAAAGGAGCTGAAAACAAATTCACGTCAGTTTTCACATATTTATTTGTAAAAAAAATTTGAAAACCATTTTCCTGCCATTTTGTGTTGGTCTATCGCGGTAATATCTGGGGTGCCAAGGTTCGCCATCGCTGGTCTATCACATAAAATCCCAATAAAATACATTTACGTTTTTTTGGTTGCGACAGGACAACAATGTAGAAAATTTCAAGGGGTATGAATACTTGTTCAAGGCACTGTATGCTTTTCCATCTGCATCCTGCTACTGGGAGGGAAGGAAAACGCTGGTATGGGGATCAGGTGACTTGCACCCCTTATCTCATGTAACGGTGATTGGCCATTCAGACGCCCAGCACTGTCTTGTGGGTTTAAGGAGAGAGTCCTTAGGCTTGTGTAAGCTCCAATTCCCAATCTGAAGCTTACAAATGGCTTCCTCTCTTTGCTGTCCGAGGCCCAACAAAAGGAAAGCTTAGTATAAGCAGCTGGTGGGGGTGCAAATAAAGTGAACCCCCTTGATGTAGACAGCAACAAATGTATATGTTTAAAACCTATTTTTACAATTTGTTTTCTTTGTCATTCTAACTTGTAAGCAGAATATTAGCACACATAGGCACAGTAAGGGTCTTTAGTTTTTGCTAATAAGATTATAGCAAAAGGTGTTACATGGATGATTCTCCAGGGCTGGCTGGGTCTGATCTAGAAGGACAAGTTCAGGAAGCTGCATGTCGCCTTCAGTGACTTGGAGTTGTCTTCCAGTCTCTAATCTTCAAAGACAGGGAATCGCAGCAAAGGGTCATAATGCAGAGCAGCAGTTTGCTTCTAATAAAAGCAACTCATGGAGACATTGCTGCTGGGTGCAGAACTACCTATTAAGCCAGCATCCTGCTGGTCTTTTATTCTCTCTACCTTTAACTTCTCTGACATGACTCCTGGCAATAAATCCATGTAATTTAGCCTGTCAAGCTATGTAGTCAAAACTAATCAACAGAAGTGTTTTAGCCTAAAAAAATGGCATGCTTTCATGCAGAAGAACCAATGTGAACAGTTTGTTCTTCACATACAGTATACCTCCAGCACAAAACTCAAACTTGTCACTCCCAAAAACAGTACCCCATGCATTGAGAACTGCACATGTATAAGAATAAACCTATAAAGAAGAATTGTGCAAATGTATTTAGCTTGTATTTCTTTTTGAAGGTGTTTTTTGGTTAGTTTGCTTAGATTTGTAGACCTGCAACCTACCTTGTTAAATACCTACCTCCCTGTTCTATTGATCGTCACTGTGCATCACTACCTGCCGTTCCAGCAACTGGCTTCTCTCTCCGAGGTTTAAAGTGGTTGTAAAGACTGAAGGTTTTTTAAAAAACCTTCAGTGTGCAGCTCCCCCCTCAGCCCCCCTACTCTACTTACCTAAGCTGGATTTTTCAATCCAACGATCCTCACGAGACCTGAGGCTCTCCCTCCTCATTGGCTGAAATGCAGGAGCCATTGGCTCTGACTGCTGTCAATCACAGCCAGTGAGGCAGGAGTGGGGCGTAGGGCTGAGCCGCACTCTGTGTCTTATGGACCTAGAGAGCCAGCTTAGGAACGAGCATGCACGAGTGCCCCTACAGGAAGAACTTGCTATGGGGGCACTCCACACTAATAAGGCTTACTCATGGTGTCAAAGCCACAACCCTGAAGAAACTCCCGAGGGAACATGTCAGCTCCATGGGCGGCCCTTTGGGAGCTTCGTTCTAAGGTAAGTATTTTCATAATGAGCTAGTATGCGGCATACTAGCTCATTATGCCTTTGTCTTAGTTTTTTTTTTTTTTGTCTTTTCATCTTATATTTTTTTTTATGTTTTGGGCATACAACTGTTTTCAAGGTGCATTCCCAGCCATTCAGCAAAATATGGCTTACCCACAGTAATAAATAGAATTGCAGTGCACATATGCATCAAGAGCAGGAGTCAGCAGGGATGCAGTAAGGGGAAAAAAGTATTTGAACCCTTGCTGATTTTGTACGTTTTTGAACACGGACAAAGAAATGATCAGTCTATAATTTTTAATGCTAGGTTTATTTGAACAGTGAGGGACAGAATAACAACAAGAAAATCCAGAAAAATGCATTTCAAAAAAGTTATAAATTTGCATTTTAATGAAACAAATATTTGACTTCTTCGCAAAACATGACTTAGTACTTGGTGGCAAAACCCTTGTTGGCAATCACAGAGGTCAGACATCTCTTGTAAGAAAATTGAAAAGAGATGTGGTCAGGCACTGCTGTAGTAAAAACGGAAAGAGAGGCTGCTGCCCCCACGTACCTAAGGAAAGTCCTCAGGGAAAAAGAAAAGGGGAGAAAAATTGTGGGTAGGGCGCTGCCACCTGAAGGAGGCGGTATGTGAGAATAAATAAAAGTGCTGATAATAAAAAACAATAAGTGGTGGGTGTATAAAAAATGCCATGAGTCAAATGTTGGTGCAATGTAAATAGCAAAGAAGGTAAATCCTCAATATAAAATAAGGAATAATGTGATATCCAAAAATAGAAAATAATAAAAATTTAAATTCATGAACCACAAGAAACTCAATACAGTGAAGTGACTGGAGTGACATATAATAATACCAAAATATATAGTGCTAAATGGTGCGCAATCCTATCACAATTGGTTGCTATAGCTCCCAGCTGCCAATGGGATGTTATCCCATCTATAGGAGATTCGCAGGCAACAATTCACCTAAACAGTCCCCAAAGCAGAGAAAGTTCAACAAGTGGTGGGGGTGAGAGATGGAGCAACCAAACCGAGTGCAGACGTGCTCCCCTCCTAACACTCCCCACTCACCGGTCCTGCAGTCCTCTGTTCGTATTATACTGTTCGGTTACCCGATTGTTGCTCCTGTCTGCTCAGAGTCTTACTTCCGAACGAACGCTCAGGGATAAGGGCATATAAAACACAAGAAATCCTCTCATGTGTAGATTAACATAGGCAGGTGTCCCAACAGGTAGCATAAACTCACATTTCAGAAGAGAGAAGTCAGATACGAGAAGCCCGAAGTTCCGTGCGTTCCAGTAAACGATCGACCGGAAATTACTGACGCGTTTCGTCAGACGTCATTGGAGGCGGGATGACGGCTCTATGACGAAACTTCCGGCTTCTCGTATCTGACTTCTCTCTTCTGAAATGTGAGTTTATGCTACCTGTTGGGACACCTGCCTACAAAATCAGCAAGGAATCAAATACTTCTTTTTTTTTTTTTTTTCCCTCACTGTAATTTTGCTGAAAAGGTTGGCAGGCAGGAGGTTGCACAGTTGATCGCTGGAATGGGGTGGAATTAAATTGGAACTAAACCCACCGATTTTAACATGTTCCCCAAAAAGGTAAATTCAAGACATGCCTTGAATAATAGTTAGTTACTAGCATGTTTTTTACCTTTTTAACTGAACTGTCAAGCCATTGATTAGTTAGTGTCATAACTGATCACATGTGCAGCACTATGACAACTGCAGATCAAACAGAGGCCAAGATGGCAACTTTCACGACTGTATTGATTAAGAGGGTTTAGTTCAGTTTATTGTAAAGGCTGATGGTTGGTTTTTGTTTTTTTTTTTGTTTTGTTTTTTTACCTTCATGCATGTCCCTCGATCCTCTTTTGTCCTGCCGTTTTGAAAAATGAACTGGACACTACAGTTCTGCACCGTCTAGCTGCTGCATTAGACTGTTCAAACTGCTCTGAGCAACCACCTTCATTTCCCCCTTCCATCTTGCCGTTCGCAGGATGGACTGGAGAATACAATTTTGTGCTCTTTAATGGCCGCAAAGGACTGTTCAAAATGTGGGAGAAGGCACTGCGCAGGTGCAAAGTTAATTGCCCGGAGTGGCCGCTAGTGACAGGAATTGTGGGGCCAGTGTTTTTTGCAGAGAGGCTCTCCACAGCTACATGTGCAAGAACCATTTGAAATGGGAGGAGCCACGGTATGTACTAGTTCAGTGGTTCTCAACTCCGGTCCTTGGGACCCACTAACAGGCCAGGTTTGTAGGATAACTGAAATACATCACAGGTGATATCATTTGCTGCTCAGTGATTGCAGTATTCTAGTCTACATTTTCCCAAGGTAAGGCCTTGAAAAAAGGCGTCTGTGAAAAAATAGGCAAAACGTCAACGTTTTGAAAAAAATCTGCATTTTTACCGGAGTTTTGCATCGGCGCTAGTGAGCGTTAGTGAGCGTCGGCGTCAATAGGCGTTTTTTAAAAAAAATCAGTCCTCTGCTATTTTTCAACCTAAAAACGCCGGTGTCAAAAAACGCTTGTTAACGCGGTACTAGCAAGCGTTAGTGAGCGTTTTGCCGATTGGCGTCAAACGCCAAAACGCTACAGCTACAGAACGCGATGGTCCCGCGTTCTAAAAACGGCTCACTAACGCCGCCGCCCTCTACTGCTCACAAACACTGGCATTTTTAGAGGGCCATTGAATAACATGGAGAGCTTCAAAAAACGCCTACAAACGCCGGCATCCAAAACTCCCGTGTGTATGAGGCCTAAAACTTAAAATCTGGACTGTTGGTGGGTCCCGAGGACTGGAGTTGAGAACCACTGTACTAGTTGGAAGATATGGAATCGCGTAGAGGGTATGTGTGTGTGTATATATGTGTGTCAAAAATCCAACTTTT
>BLSH010484285.1:413373-429935 GCA_018402905.1 Glandirana rugosa | reverse complement strand
CCCCCCCCCCCCCCCCCCCCCCCGCGCACGTGATCTCCATCAGGCATTACCACGATTTTCAGTGCAGTTAATGGAGTCTGACTTGCGGGGCTACTCAGCGCGACTTGACTGTAATAAAAGTCCATGCACATCACCTGAAGTCTTTTTTTAAGTCGGAGCGACTCGAGTCTCTGGGGAGACTGCCAAGTCTGGGCAGAGAGCCAAGTTCTGAAGTCACCGCTGATTAAAGAAGCTAGAAAGATGCAATGTAATTACTTCAAAGGAATGAACTCCTGTGTATAGAAGATGTTTATTTTAACCATTTAATGACTAAATCTTTTCTTATTTGCTGCTTACAAATAAAAATCCAGTATTTTTTGCTAGAAAATGACTTAGAACCCCCAAACATTATATATATATATATATATATATATATATATATATATATATATATATTTTTTTTTTTTTAGCAGAGACCCTAGAGAATAAGATGGAGGTTGTTGCAATGTGTTATGTCACACGGTATTTGTGCAGCGGTCTTTCAAACGCAATTTGTTTGGAAAAATTACTCTTTCAAAAAATAAATAAATAAACAGTGCTGTTAGCCCATTTTTTTTGTATATGTAAGATGTTACGCTGCGAGAATCGTGAGAGAATCTGATCTTTATTCTAAGCAAAAAAATTGTGATTCTCATTTTGGCCAGAATCGTGCAGCTCTAGCTGACAGTGGTCTAAAGTCCGCTGTCAGCTGACGTCACATATCCAGGCTCTGCAGGAGTCCCGTCAATGTCAGGATCCACCCAGTTGCCTGACCGGCAGCTGGCTCAACCTCTCATCACGCCACTGAGGCCCCATTCACACCTGGGCGTTTTGTAGTTTGAAGCCTGAAGCTACAAAACGCCGGAGGGGGAAAAAAAATCAATGATTCTCTATGGAGATGGTTCACATCACTCAAAAAACACCTAAAGCCAAAAGCCTGAAGCTCAAACAAGTTCTGGAAGTATTTTTGTAGCTTGATTTGGGCGTTTTTCTACTTCTTTACATTGGTGACCTTTTGAACTGTACAAAATCGCGGTAAAACCGCGTGTATTTCTGCCTGAAAACGCTACGCCCAGGTGTGAATGAAGCCTGAGAGCTTGAGCCAGCAGCCCCTGCCCCCTCCACAGCCCAGCGCTGGAGGGACGGAGCACAGACCACCACTGACCATTCTCAGAGCGGAGCCGAGAACTGAGTGATCAGTGGTCTTTGATTGCCCAGTTCTCAGTGTAGAGTCGGCAGGAGACAGCTGCAGCATCGGATCAATGCAGTGTATGCCTGTTTTTGTTTTTTAATCCAATACTTCTCTTTTAATCTTCTAATAAATTGGTGTATAATTTTGCTCTCATTGGAATATTAGCTGAACGGATGTGAAACGTATACTCTGTGTGACATGTTTTAGAATTGCATAATATAATGCTGTAGCTGTTTGAGATCTCGGTTTTTGTTTTATTATAGCTTTTGTAGTATACTGTACATTTTATAATTTGCACATTGAAACTCCTAAATATATACGTTAGTACTTCCTGTGGATGCTTGATGTCCTCCCACTCTTGGCAAAGATAGAGTGACTCTTGAAGAATGAAGCAAATGTAAAAATAGCAGTTAAACAGGATGATATGAATTCTTAAGTCAGTTGCCTTTATGTGTCAGCAGTCTGCAAACATTCTCCCTGTTCTGCAGCTAGTAAATTTTAAACCACATGGTTCCAAAGGTTCACTCCATTTATGGGATCACTCGGATGAAAAGTCTCCACTGTTATACAGGTTTTTGTTTTCTAGTTAATATTAGTACATTCGTTCAATTTTCAGTGACTAGCAGGGTGGATACAAATCAATGATTAAAAAAAAAAATCAGATTTTTTTTATTTTTATCAAATTTATTTTTATAAAATGCTTTTGGAGTAAAAATATATCTAAAACTACTATTATATTTAAGATACATTACTAATTTAGTTTATTCAGCATGGAATGGAGCTTAGTTATGTAGCATGAGGCTGTATATTCTGCAATATTTACATTTTTGGTAAACTCATTCAATGAATCCAAGCTCTGCAAGCTGAGATAACATGCACTGCATTGATGCTTTCACACAATTTTGCAGTAATCATGAGATAAAACAAAGTTCAGGAATATTCCATTATCCCATTGTTTTGCAAATCTATGTACACTATAAACTGTATGATTGAATCGGTTCTGATATCGCTGTTTTACTATCCTGACAGCTTATTATTCTAAATAGGAAACCTTCATTTTGTTTGCAAATATTAAAGATTCCAACTACCAGCAAGAATAAGTCTGTACATTTAAAGAGCACCTGTCATTTCAGGTCCATCATGGCAGGGCCTGTTAGCGGGCATCCACTCACCTGCTGCCACCACGTCCCTCACCTTGTGTCACTGCTGCATCACCAGCTGTCCCATTAAAGTGAATGGGACTGTCGGTGAGTAAACAGCGGGTCAGAGGAGGAGCCACTGCAGGACAGAGATGACAGTTACTCTTTAAAAATTATGATTTTAAATCAAGCCTTTTTACTTTTGATTAACCTGTTCCCCACCGTCTCACGTAGATTTACTGCTGCAGAGTGGGCCCGTGACTCGGACGAACCCGTTGTCCGCCGGCGAGTTGCAATTGCTTAGGACAGATGAAAAAACGGGGAGCCGCTGATGTAAACATGGCGGTTCCCTGTGTTGTCAGGCAGCATTTAAGAGATCTACTGATCCCTGTCACTGGGATCAGTTAGACCTCTTATGCCCCTGACAGCCCAGCCCCCTCACAGTTAGAACATGCCTAGGGAACACAGGTAACCCCTAGAGTGCCCCCCCCCCCCAGGTTAACCCCATCACTACCAATGACATTTATACAGTAATTGGTGGATATTTAAGTTTCTGATCGCTGTATAACTGTCCCAAAAAAGTGTCAAAAATGTCCGACATGTCCGCCCCAATATCAAAATCCAGATAAAAACCACAGATCGACGCCATTACCAGTAAAAAAAAAAAAAAATTGTGAAAACTCCAGAAATTGGTTCTCATGGTTTGTGAACGTGGCAACTTTTGCGCAAACCAATCAAACGGCAATTGCGTTTTTGTTTTTGTTTTTTTCCAAAAATATGAGGAAGAATATATATCGGCCAAAACCGATGAATACATTTTTTTTTTTTTTTTTTTTTTTTGTCGCTTATAGCGGTGATCAAATACCACTAAAAGGAAGCTTTATTTGTGGGAAAAAAAGGACGCAAATTTCGTTTGGGTACAATGTCGCACGACTGCGCAATTGTCAGTTAAAACGACGCAGTGCCGAATAGCAAAAAGTGCTCAGGTCCTGACATGGGAAATCCTTCCAGGGCTGAAGTGGTTAAAATCAACTTGATTTAACTTCTTCATATCTGCCCTACAGCCGAATGACTGCTACAGCGCGGATCTACTTTGCCGGGAGGCGCACTGTGCTCTCTATGATCACCAAGTCTGAGACTTGGCCCCTTACCATGCAATCAGCTGTCAGCCAATGACGGCTGATCACATGATGTAAACAAAAGATCTGTGATTGTTTGTTTTTTTTTTTTTTTTTCCCTCGCGCTAATAGTGTGAGGGGGGAAAAAAAGCAGATCACCCCCCGGCTTCTGTCAGAGGGACATCGGTGCCCCGCACAGAGAGCCACGGATGGCTGTCTGTGCCTACCAGTGCCACCTATCATTTCCCACCAGAGCCACCTACGAGTGCCACCTATCCATGTCCACAAGTGCTGCCAATTAATGCCCATCAGTGCCACCAAACCGTGCTGCCTGTTGGTGTCACCTATCAGTGTCGCTTATCATTGCCCTTCAGTGTCGCCTATCGGTGCCCATCAGTGTAGCCTCATCAGTGCACATCAATGAAGGAGAAAATTACCTGTTTTCAAAAATTTATATCAAACTATGGAACTGATTTGTGTTGTTTTTTTTTTTTTTTGTTTTTTCTAAATTTTCAGTCCTTTTTTTTTTCATTTAAAAAAAAAAATAAAAACCCAGCAGTGATTAAATACCACCAAAAGAAAGCTCTATTTGTAAGATTAAAATGACACATTTAGTTTGGGTACAGTGTTGAATGACTGCGCAATTGTCATTAAAAGTGCAACAGTGCTGAAAGCTGAAAATTTGGTCTGGGCACTGTGCAGGAGGGGGATTTAAGGGCCCTGTAAGCAAGTGGTTAAATCAAATCCACCCT
This sequence comes from Glandirana rugosa, assembly GCA_018402905.1. Taxonomy (NCBI): domain Eukaryota; kingdom Metazoa; phylum Chordata; class Amphibia; order Anura; family Ranidae; genus Glandirana; species Glandirana rugosa. The sequence continues at coordinate 425,716 of BLSH010484285.1, read as the reverse complement.
GCAGTTGATACTTTGGCAATGTGAAATATCTCTTTGGAGGGTTTGATATTTAGCAGATAGTTTGCTTGCGTATCATACATCCAACGCGCTTCTAGATTTAATAATTAACCTCTTCCTCAGGGATCATTCGATGCCTTTCTGACATATCAAAAAGAAGAATTGCAATAGTATCTTTACAATGGTGTCAAAAATTAAACCATAAATTCAAAATATTCATTACATTATACATGCCAATTTATCAAAAAATGTTACCACTTCTTATGCCTGGGTGAATTCATGCAAGGATCATAAAATTCCCATACCATGGAAAAGGGACTTTGGATATTTTTTTCATCACCCAAACCAAGCTGTACAGGTCTGCTCCTTAGCACATCTCATATGATTGTGTCTATATGGATATTCTATCCCTCCTAATTGCTAAACAAGTCCATGCTGATGTGGGCTTATTGACACTCATTGGAGCTTTGACCCCCTTGTTGTGCTGTGATCAGCCATGCAGTACCAAAGGTGGAAAAATCGCTGAACTAGCTAAACAGAATGACCATCTACAACTATGTCATATCCATCAATTTATATGAATTTTTGCTTGGAGTTCCTCTTTAAATTAGAATTAAAGGTGGACAGAGCAAGGGAAAGTTACAACCTCTTTCAGTCCTTCTCTGCCATCTGTTATTTCATAGGGGAGATCCCCCTTCACTTCCTGTCCACAACCAAACAGGAAACAAGAGGAAATCCCTCCAAAGTGGGGGAATCCCTGATTGTCACCAAAACTATTGGAAGATTTTCTCTCTATTCCTGTTCTGTTGATAACTCAACATTTGAGGTTTTCTTTCACTTTAGGTGATAAACAGGACTAAAGCCCCGTACACACGGTTCGGCGATCGCACGTACGATCGTGTCGAATCGTATGTTGGCTGTTGTATGTAGCATACTGACTGCACTACACGATCGTACGAACACAGAAAGAACGTTCAGGTGCCTGTAATTAGCATTCAGCCATTCTTGACTTCTGAGCATGCGTGTTTTGCACGATACAACTTGTTGTACCAACTGCTCTGTACACACGATACAACGGTCGTATGAGAGCTTGTTGGTACGACCAAGTTTTCTAGTCTGCTCATACAACTCCCTTGTACGACCGTCGTATGTTCGAATGTTCAAATCACGCATACCAATAATCGATATCGCATACAACGTTCGTTAGTACAGGGCTTAAGAGTGAATTTCCCCAACAGGGACACAGATAGCAATTAAAGCCCAACAGGGATTCCAATCCATCTCCACTCTATCCTAAAGTGAAAAAAATATTTTTTTTTTGCTTTTAGTGTAGGTTCACATCTATGCGGTTGCGGTTTTTGAGAAAAAAAACACCACTGTGGCATTAATGGGGGTAGGTACTCATAAATATGGAAACCATATGGGTTTTTTCTTCTTTTAGGCAGACATCCATGAATACTTGCATTCATAACAATAATTACTTTATTACTAGAACATGGGACATCGGTGCATAATGGGATCTCATCTTGAATGACTAAACCTGCTTATTATAGAAGAACAGACAGGCATTGATGAAAATAGAATCTCTCCCTTTGTCTTCATGGCTTATACAGATTTGTATTTTTAAAGAGACCAGCTCCATAAAAAAAAAACATTTTGTATAAACCGTTTTTTCCTAACCTGGGTTTTGAGAAATGACTTTTCTTGTTGGTGTTCGTGGAGTTTTTTATTTGGCATTTTAAAAGTATCTAATTTATTCTTATCACATGAATATTCAGATGTTCATTAAATCTATTTCCCTACCAAGTGAAATGAGTAGAAAATAATGTTGCTTTTGCATGGTATAATTGTGTAATTTAAATAAATATCCATAGTTATTAGGTGAAGGCACAGGGCTTGCAGAGATCCCATCGGTGACTAAGCCCCAGGGATGGGGCACTGTGGTAATGCTGCTTCCTCTGCTGTTGCTCTGACTGCTGAATATGCTGCCACCATTTGGTAGATGATGTGAGACGACCTCTTCCGGTTTTTGTATTTCATTTAACGAAAGAGAGTAGAGATGCTTTAAGCCAGGGGTAGGCAACCTCGGCCCTCCAGCTGTGGTGAAACTACAAATCCCATGAGCCATTGCAAGACCCTGACAACCACAGGCATGACTCCTTGAGGCAGAGGCATGATGGGATTTGTGGTTTTACCACAGCTGGAGTGCCGAGGTTGCCTACCCCTGCTTTAAGCCTTCTACTCATCAATGGTTTGGATTTATATAGACGCTCTGTCCCAATAGGCAACAGAAGTAAAAAGACAGACTTTCTCTTTATAGTTATTGGCCTCCATTATTTTTTTCCTATTATATGCAGAAAAATAATTCTCTCCTGAATGTATTTACACCCAGTTATAATGTCCTAAGCCAAGTGTGTAACAAAATCAACAATAGTCCTGTGTCAAAACACCCTAGTATTGGGGGGGTGGAGGTAATTGCTTGGCGGTGGCAAAGATTTATCTGACCTCTATTATAAAAAATCTCAGCCCTGATGGTCAGAGATGTTAATGGGCAGCTTGCTGGTTGTGTTGATGTAGTGCTGACAAAGCAGTGATGGTATGTCGGACCAGCTGATTATGTGGAATTTTCACACCATTTTATGGTAAAGCTAGCAATACATGACCAAGGTGAATGGAAAATGATTGGTAGAACAGTGACCGCGGCCTATCAGATGCTTACTAATTGGCTATAAGGGCAGCTGCGGCTTTCACAGCTGCATTAATACAGTAGCTGCAGAGAACACTCCTCCATCCATGCTGTTTTGCAAAAATGGAGGAATTAATTTCTCTGTTTCAGCACTTGGAGCTAATCAAGGACTTGGATTGTCCATGTGAACTTTTGGCTAACTAGTATGTTTCTTTATACTTTCTGGCAAAGTTTCAATTGGGCTTTTATTTTTCCTGGTCCGCAGCATAGCAGGGTAGAGCTGCTCGATTAATCGTATTAAAATCGCAATCTCGATCCACCTCCCCCTGCGATCTCCGTCATGCATTACTGCGATTTTTATTGCAGTTAATGGAGTCCGATTTGCGGGGCGTCTCAGCGCGACTTGACCGTAATAAAAGTCAATGCAAGTCGCCTAAAGTCTTTTCAAGTTGGAGCGATTTGAGTCTCAGGGGAGACTTCCAAGTCTGGGCAGAGAGCCAAGTTCTGAATCACCATTGATAAAAGATGCTAAAAAAGATACAAAGTAATTTACTTCAAAGGAATGAACTCTGAATGAACTCCCCTTGTATAGTTGTTTGGTTTAACCATTTAAAGACTAAATCTTTCCTGACACTTGCTGTTTACGAATAAAAATCCATTATTTTGTGCTAGAAAATGACTTGGAACCCCCAAACATTATACATATATATATATATATATATATTTTTTTTTAGCAGAGATCCTAGAGAATAAGATGGCGGTTTATTTCAATATTTTATGTCACACGCTGTTTGCGCAGCAGACTTTTAAACACAATTTTTTGGGAAAAATTACCCTTTCAAAAAACTAAACAGTGCTGTTAGCCCAATTTTTTTGTATATTTAATATATTACGCCGAGAGAATCGTGATCTTTATTCTAAGCAAAAAAATCGTGATTCTCATTTTGGCCAGAATCGTGCAGCTCTATAGCAGGGGTGTGTTTTTTTTGCTTTTATAATTTTTTTGTTTGCATGTATTTTTTTTTCTCCTAAAGTTGGGAGGTGTGTAATATTACTAAAAACATAGGATATGAAATGGCATGTGCTCCCTAGGGTCCAAAAAGTGACAGTGGTCATTTTGTAGCCATGTGGCATAGTTGTTGCATGTATTATCAATGGGTGTAAAATACCAACTTCCAATGCAGTACTGGTTTTCATGGCTTCCTAATTTTACTGATTTAACATGCATTTAGTGTTGGTGTTTTGGTGACCTTTTTTTTTTCTCTCTCATTCAGATGTGCCTAGCGGCAATGAAAATGCATTCCTTGTTGGCATCAGATATTCTTTTATGAAAGTCATCTAACGGTTACAACCTGAGGACCTAGCTGCCTTTAACAGCATGGCTGGTTTCAAGAGAGGATATGATGGGAAGATTGCTGGACTTTATGATCTTGATAAGACCTTGGGCCGAGGACATTTTGCAGTTGTCAAACTTGCTCGCCATGTCTTTACAGGTGAAAAGGTAGCCGTGAAAGTCATTGACAAGACCAAACTGGACTCCTTAGCTACTGGGCATCTTTTTCAAGAAGTCCGATGCATGAAACTGGTGCAACACCCCAACATAGTTCGTCTGTATGAAGTGATTGACACACAAACCAAATTGTATCTCATTCTAGAACTGGGCGATGGAGGCGATATGTATGATTACATAATGAAGCACGAGGAAGGCCTCAGTGAGGATCTGGCCAAGAAATACTTTGCTCAGATTGTGCATGCGATATCATACTGCCATAAATTACATGTGGTGCACAGGGACCTCAAACCAGAGAATGTTGTGTTCTTTGAGAAACAGGGCCTTGTGAAACTGACCGATTTTGGCTTTAGCAACAAGTTTCAGCCTGGGAAAAAGCTGACCACAAGCTGCGGATCATTAGCTTACTCTGCTCCGGAGATCCTTCTTGGGGATGAATATGATGCTCCTGCAGTAGGTAGGCATTTACACAATTTCGTTTATTTTACTTGAAGCTTGTATTGTAATGATGGTTTACTACTCCTTCCTTGTGTTATTTTTTTGTTGTTTTTTTTGAAGTAGAATTTCATAAAAAAAATGAACAGATGAAACCCAAAGTCAGCTTTCATGCCAGCATTTAGCTTCATCATGAAGCCCACTTCTAAATCCAGGTCATCTCCTGGATCTGTCCCAGCCTGTTCAACAGTTTAAAGAAGTGAAGCCCAGCTCTGTCACTTTGCTTTCTCCTCCTATGAGCATGCTTCTTGTCAGCACGTAAACTGGTTGGCTTATACTACATCTTCCTCTCCCAGTCCAGCTCTGATATGCAGGGACTGCAAGAGTCTGATACCAAGTAAAATTCATGTATATACACTGCTTGAATTTAAACAATACATTTCATGATGTATTAATGATGGCATTACTTTGTCTCTTTTATGTCTACCTAAAGTTCAGCTTTACAGGCCTCCTATAGACCCTTTTTTTCAGTTAATGTATACCTTTCTGTGCTCCTTCCGCCATATACTAGGCTCATCTGCATATCAGTAAATGGTATGCTCTACCTCTTTTTTTTGAAGGCAACTACGTTTTTTTTTTTTTTACAGCATGGTTTGAACTGTCATGGTATTCTGTTTACAGTAAGTAAGTGCTCCTGTCACAACCAATCCTACTCTTCCCATGGGTTGTGTGTTTGGGTGTCAATGGATCTCCTCTCGATTGCTCACCTATAAACTAGTGGCAGACCGGAGCAAAGGCTGACACTCGTTTACAGAACAATGCTTCTGGTCAGGTTTGTAAACGTCATACTTACCAGATCCTTCCCTGTAGATACTGACAAATGCATTATTGCTATTGTCCTACCTGGGAGGGTGTACCTACTAAAATCGCATGACCAATCCCATTGTTGTAATGGGAGAAAAAGCAAACTTGGAAAATGTGAGCAGGAAATGACATTTCTGGGAACCTGCTGTAAGCAAATCCTAGCTGGCTGCAGACTGGAAATGGGCAGGACATTTTGTAAATATCTTATATTACATAATGTGTGTGTAAGTCAATATATGTTGTATATTGACACGTTAATATTTTCATTTTTTTCTTTCTTGGAATAATTTCGGATTACTTAATTTTTGAGCAAAACATTCCCGTTTTCATTTTTTATCTTTAAACCAGATTATGGTAAAATGTTAGAGGAAGTAAACCCTGATGGGTTTTACTTCTTTATTACCCTGCAATGTAAAAACATAATGGGCTAGTATGCATCGCATATTAGCCCATGATGTGTCTCTTACCCTGCATTGGAAGCCTGCGATGTCCCCTGTGCAGGCAGCGTCCGTCTTCTGTCCCTCTTCCTTCTGGGCTGGCGATTTCCGGCTCTGTGACTGGCCGGAGTCATGTGACGTCACTCCGGCGCATGCACGCCAACCGCGGCACGATGTCAGTGAAAGTAGGGCACAGAGGCCGTTTCTTCACTGTGCATGTGCCCGATGATATGGGCACATCACAGTACACTGTATATATCCTAAACCGTGCAGGTTTAGGAGATATGCAGGGAACCTACAGGTAAGCCTTTATTATAGGCTTACCTGTAGGTAAAACTGGTTGTCAAGGGTTGGCAACCACTTTAAATGTCCAAAGAAATGTCTTTTTTAATAACTTTAAATTACAAAATCATGCATGAAGCAATTATGATGTTTTCCTTTTTAATGAAAGAGGAATTTTCATTTTAAAACTTTCCAAAGTAACATCTTAGTCTTTACTGCATTGCTTCAAATTGGTAGGCCAGATTCTTTTCTACCTTTTTTAAAGGAGAGCGGCAGGAATTCTTTTTGGAAAGGAGGTAAATGTATTGTGGTAATTACATGTAACCTTTTGTTCTCCTATCTAAAAAAAAAAAAAAAAAAAAAATAGCCCACCAAAAACTTTGGCGGTACAGTTGGCACACTGTCCAAAGCGGCAATATTTCCTGCAGCCTCTGCATTGAAATACCACTGCTTTGCTTCTCCCCAGATGCTCAAAACGTCCATGTGTGTAACACTTACTCCCAGCCACACATTTTGGTTCCTCTTGCTGGCTTGTACTTCAGTACACAAAGTACATGCTAACGGAGCCATAGTGTGTGGCATGGAGAGCAGGAATTAAACCAACCTCTCTTGATTAAAGTGGTTGTAAACTTCTGAAATGTTTCCTGTGAAATTGTAAGTCCATTCCTCCACTTACACTTATGTCTGATCCCTGTTTACTGGAGCTGAGAAAAAGCATTTTATCTGTGTGTTTTAGAAGGCTGTAGAAAAGAGGGCTGCAGGTAAACAGGCCGAACTTATGTAGGAGGAGTTGGTTTGTCTTTATATTGCCTGAGGCTTGTCACTTCAGTGGGTCTATGTAAGGGCTCGTGCACACAGGAACGTTTTAAAAATGCCAGTGCTAAAAATGTCTGTTTTTGTTTTTCCACGTTTTCACAGTTATTGTGCGTTTTTTCCCGTGTTTTTTTTTTTTTTTTTTTTTTTTTAGAGTTTTTGGCCATTTTTCAGTAAAAACACTCCCTATAATCTAAAAATGTCAAGCGCGGCTTGGCGCATATAGCCGCATCGTTTTTACAGCTCATTTTTACTGCTCCTGGAAGCACAGGCTGCCTTTTTTTTTTTTTTTTTTTCTACTGCCCCTAAACGCTTATGCCTCCAAACGCCTCTGACAGTTTGTGTGCATGGACACATAGGCTAACATGGAGGGGCTTTTAGCGGCAGTTAAAAAAAAAAGTCAAATGCCCCTAACAGCAGCTGCAAAAACGTCCTGTGTGCATGAGCCCTAAGGCTGCATGCACACTGTATCTGATAAACGACCATGTTTGGGCGTTTTTTTTTAACAGCCCAAAAGCGCCACTTTGTTATCCTATGTGTCCATGCACACATTTGTCTTTTATCAGCAGTGGCATTTTTGGGCTGTTAACTGAACGCCCTGAATTGGCGTTCAAAAGTCGTTCTTTTGACCACAAAAAACGCCGGACGCCGGTAAGCGGCTGTTTATCGGCATCCGGTGTTTTTTGCAGTCAATGGAAGCTAATGAAGAAAAAAAAAACGCAGACGCCGGTAAACGCCCCTTACAAAATGCTGCAAAAGAACGTTTTGTAAGCAGCGTCTCCTGCCCGATGCCGAGAGAGCCCAGATAGCGTCCAGTGTGCATGGAGCCTGGTTTACAACCCCTTTAGATGCCTGCAGTGGCTGGGCTGGGAGCAAAGCAATGTTATTGCAGTGCATGTGGGTTGCTGGAAAGGTTGGTATTTTAACTCCTCTTTGGGGTTCCCATTGTGTACCTTTTTTGACCTTGTGTTGACAGCCAAATTAAACATTTGCTTTAACCATTATTTTGTTTTCCTTTTTTCTTTTTAATTTTCTTGATGGGATAGAGTAGATTAGAGATGCATCCTTTGTAAAGTTGTTGTTATTTTCTTTGTCCAAGCTAGGTAATATTACCATCTGTATTTGAGCTGGTGGCCATTTGTTACTGAGACACAAATGGATGGCAAACACAAAGTATTTGACACCAGAACAAGATCTTCCAGTGGGGACACCTATTCCAGTGACAACCATTTTGCAGAGGTTTCCTCCCACTTCCTGTTGAGTATCCAGGGCACTAAATCCTCACACTTTTTAGAAAATAGCTTGTGTAGTCAAGGGGGCCCCAGTAGGTATTAAACAACTGTGCAGCTTTGGAAAATGTGCATTGATTTTATTATTGTACCTGTCGGCCACATCCCACGTTGTTGCTAAGATATTACATTTGTTGACTGCTCACTCCCAACATTCGTTTTCTCATTCTAGCAAAAAGGCAGGGCATGGGGAATTGCATGGGGAGCCTTCTGTAAGGTTTTAGGGGAGGGTTGAAATGTTCTACAGCTATGACAATAAAATAAATACACATTAATATAAAGCTGCACAGTCATGTATTACCTACTGGGGCCCCTTGATTGCATAGACTGTTTTCTGGAAAAGGTGAACTTGGCCTTTAAATGAAGGAACACTTCCCTAAAGTCACACACCGCAAACAATAGACAGTGGTTTTAACATTTTAAGTACATGTGTGACAAGTACAGTAAAGGCTGCTTGTGCTTCCAGCCAGGAATGTTTAAAGTCTTTCCCTGTGGAAAACGAGTCTTCCCTTGCAGTAGAGCTGACAGTGCACCACAAAGTTTAGATTATTGAAGTTATATCTATGTCTATGGTACCATAAAAAGCAGTTTCACCTACCTGATGCAAACTCTCAAGCCCCCCCACCACTCTCCTCTCATACTCTCTAACTCATGGGTGCTCAACCTGTGGCCCTCCAGCTGTTGTGGAGCTACAAGTCCCTTCATGCCTCTGCCTTTGGGAGTCATGCTTATAACTGTCAGCCTTGCAATGCCTCATGGGACTTGTAGTCCTGCAACAGTTGGAGGGCCACAGGTTGAGCAATAATGCGTCTAACTTGTGCACTGCAGGGTTAAGGACCTTGCAATGTACTTGATAACGTCAGGGGGTATGCGACCACTAGAATGTAGAAGGGGATGTGGGCACAGGTCTAAGCCTTGCATGGAGCCTGTTGGAGAAGAGGATCAGTTATTAGAATGCACTTATTCTGGTATCTTGCATAGAAGTACATTTAACCCTTGCAGTGTGTGGCAACTCTCTCACTGCAAGGGGGGGTTGTTTTTCCTTCAATTCAGCATTAAGAGAGTACCTAGAGGAAATCCTCCCAAATGAGTTATCATAGCATTGTGAAATCCCCTATTGATCAACATCGCTTAGACATACATGTATATCACAAATGTTATTGGATTGTATAATGTTACACATTCAAAGTACATTATTGACTGCTTTATGAGCAAAAAGATATGCACCTGGATCTGTCCCCTTTGCGATATTTAGTAGAATATTCAATATCGTATGTCCTTACATAAAAGAAAAATGTAGGACTTTATAGCCAGCTTTTATTTGGTTTTCTGCAGATCACACTATTGATGAGTTAACAGGTTGATATAGTTGCATACTTTGCCATGCCACTGTGTTTTTGTGATACCACAGTACTATTTGTTCACAGCTTGGCTTTATGCTCATGAGTATTTTTTAGTCCACAAAATTGATTCCAGTGTTCATTTTTTCCCCTTTGATTGTAACATACTATTGACCTTTGCAGATTTCCAGCTCCTTAAAGCTGATCTTCACCCTTTGTGTTGACTTCCCTCCTCTCTAGCAATAGGGCAGTTTGTGTTTTTTTTTGGGGGGGGTTGTGTTTTTTACAAATCATGCTGCCCTGCCCCTCCATGAATAGTGCTTGCTTGACCACCTGGGAGATGCACGCCGCATATCCCAGGAGGCCTTTAGTCTTTCAGCAAGTAGGAGGAGGTTGGCCTAGTGGAGTGTCATCACGGGGTTCCACCGGCTGAACCCACAGAGCCAGAGGGCCTCTCGATGACCTCAGATGGCAGTGTGAGACCAAGTGGTGTCTGTTGACAGAGTGAGGTCAACAGAACAAACCTGGATCCGGCGGCTGAGTGAGTATCCAAACTGTGCAGACACCACCTTCCAGGAAGCAGGCAGAAGGTCCTCTTTAATTCAGTGCATATTGATTACTATTGAAACTGCTTGCAAAAATTCTGAGACTTGCTTACTTTCCTGTATAAAGAACAACAATATTTAAAAAAAAAAAAAAAAACCTTTTAATAAATGCCTTTCATTATGTTGTGTTTTCTGTCATTGTTGCTTGCAGGCTGCTTGCCCATTTTGTCAGCCAACTTCCAAATAATACAGTAATCATGCAAATCTAAACACTTTCATATGAATATAATGAACATTTTGTTAGCTTTATGGTGTAAACATTATATTTAATCTTCATTTATGTATCACTTATTAGAGCCCCCTTCAAATGTAATTGTTTTTTTTGGCTTTGTTTAGCAAATGCAGTTTGCTGTCTTTTGGAGCAGAGCCTAGCTAGATAAGGGAATGCAGAGAAACCAGTGCAGTGCATTCATATTTTTCAGCCTGCTTTGCATGACTTTTCTGTGCTCACTGCTAATGTAAGGGGAGTGACATCATTTGTTGCTATGACAACAGCTGCTGCATGTGCTACATTAGCTGATATCATCTGAAATGATCACATTGGTGTGTGTGTGCTTTGTTCTGGAAACCGTGTTTAAACATTTGCATTCAGGCTCATAGCTTTGCAGGTTTTAAAATCTGTGACACTTATACAAATGTAAGATCTAAGCATATATAACTACTAATTAAAGGCAAGGTCCCCAAATGGTATTCCGCAGAAATTAGATGAGCTTATGATGTATGGCTTTCCTCCCCTACCACACATCCTTCCCAAGGTCCAGTCCCAATGTCCCTCATTTACAATGTCCTCTGCCTTGATGCTGATGTCAACTGTGCGTGTTAATCTATCATCTAATTCAAGAAATGGTGATTACGTTGATGTAACCTTCTAGAATCCCAGGAGTATGTAGTGAGACCCATCACATGTGTATGTATTCATGTCCCTGCCATGTCAGACTTTTTCAACCAGGGTGTCTTCTGGGATCTTTAAGGATGCCTTGGCAAATTTCCCAAGAATGGTTCACAAGCTAGCAAGTGGATCTAGCCTGCCCAAAGCCACAGGTTTTTATTGTGAAGCATTACAACCAGCCATTGTTGTCCTAACAAGGTATGATGTCATCGGTTGAGAAGTAGCATGTCGGGTGCTTCCTGTTTGCCCCTTCCCTGCCCCTCGCCATCGGCATTGGGGCCAAGTTATCAGAGTGAGGGAGAAAGAGAAACACTGGAATACTAGTCATATTTCCTTTTGTAAGAATAGATCTCTTCCAATGTTGGGTGGCCTACATAGAAGCGCATAATTTCTGGCTTGTGATTTCACCTTTTTCAATCTTCAAAAAGGAATGCCCCCCCAATTATTAGGATGTAGTCCCTTGGTTTCCTTTTAGGCTTTATCCAAATTGCATTTTCTACATTCTGTGAACAGATGTGAAGAATTAGGTGCTATATTTAGAATGGGAACATTAGAGTCTATCATTGAGAGAGCCATTCTTATAAAGCTTTCTAACTATACATATTCATTAATTTTAAATTAATCATTTTGTTCTGGCTTCTCTGAGAGCCATACATTTTATAGCCTTGTGGCTATTGATACCAGTGAATGAACTACATACAGTTGTGTTCAAAATTATTCAACCCCCACTGAAATTGATTGTTTTGGTCGGTTTGACATTGATTATGATCATTCAGTCATCCTGCTTACAATTAAATCAAAGAGGCACGTGTAGGTCAGACAAATATAACATAACATTTATAATGAAATAACCACAAATGTCTTTTCTGAGCTCACATCATTATCAGTTTTATTCAACCCCCAAGTGACATTCAATCTTAGTACTTAGTACAACATCCTTTTACAGTTATAACAGCTTTTAAACGTGAAGCATAGCTTGACACAAGTGTCTTGCAGCGATCTACGGGTATCTTCGCCCATTCATCATGGGCAAAAGCCTCCACTTCAGTCACATTCTTAAAGAAAGCAGTTGCAGTGCGCAAGCCTAAGTCCCACCAGAGGTTCTCAATCGGATTTAAGTCTGGTGACTGCGATGGCCACTTCAAAATGTTCCAGCCTTTAATCTGCAACCATGCTCTAGTGGACTTGGAGGTATT
>BLSH010484285.1:378812-388850 GCA_018402905.1 Glandirana rugosa | reverse complement strand
ACCTGTAGAATTTTTTAAACGTCGCCAATGGAGATTTTTATGTTGCAAAGTTTGTCGCCATTCCGCGAGCGGACGCAATTTTGAAGCATGACATGTTGGGTATCATTTTACTCGGCGTAACATTATCTTTCACAATATGAAAAAAAATTGACCTAACTTTACTGTTGTCTTATTTTTTAACTCAAAAAACTGAATTTTTTCAAAAAAAATCGCGCTTTTAAGACCGCTGCGCAAATACGGTGTGACATAAAGTTTTGCAATGGCCGCCATTTTATTCTCTAGGGTCTTAGAAAAAAAAAATATATAATGTTTGGGGGTTCTAAGTAATTTTATAGCAAAAAAAACCTGTTTTTAGCTGATAACCTCCAAACTCCAAAAAGAGGCTCGGTCTTAAAGTGGTTAAAGTTGCACTACAGTGGAATTTTTACAGTATTTGGACTTTATAGCTTTTTTCACATAGGTTGCGCTACATCATTTTTGTTGGTTATTTGTTTGCTGAGAGTCACATGTGGATACACTCTGAGGGGTGTGGGCGGCAATCCCAAGACCTCCGGCTCTCTAGCTCCCTTGTCGCCTCCTCCCATTCTTGCCTCCAGGACTTCTCCCAAGCCTCTCCCATCCTCTGGCACTCCCTACCCCGATCTGTCCAACTCTTTCTCTTCCCACTTTTAGGCGATTTCCCAAAAACCCTCCTCCACCTAACAACTGCACTTTTATTTTCTCCATCAATGCCTCCCCCCCCCCCTCTCCCTTTTAGATTGTATGCTCTGAGAAGGGCCCTCTGATTCCTCTTGTACTTGTATTGTGACTGTACAGTCTGCTCTCATGTTGTACAGCACAAACTGTTGACTATATATCCTATATTATAATAATAATACTGTGCATCACAGTGTTCTGCAGTAGTTTATAATTGTCACTGGCCTTTGCATTTGTAGGTGCCGTCAATCCTCAATTATAAATTTCCATCATCCCATGCAGGAGAGCATATATTAATTTTCCACTTGAAAGTTGCAAAATTATTGTGGTTGAAATATAGGAAAAAGCTACAGGAAATGATCTTGTCTATGTTCTGGCACTTGCTTAGCGAGATTACAAAAAAGTCAAAGATTTGGAGAGCTATAATGGCAGTATCACAAAATAAGATTATCATTTTTTTTAGGGTAAATTAGTTTGTTGGGGGAGGGACTGGTTAAGTTAAAAGGAATGGCGATCAATTAAAAAAAAAAAAACACATGTCACAAAAATAATGATCATATGCAATTGAATAATATGGTACTTGGCAGTTTCTAGTTGTTAGGGTCCAGAACTGCACATCTTGGGCCATTCTGTTTCCCTGCCCTGCCTCAGATTGGGCATCACCTCTTGTGCAGTAAGCATTGCATTTGTATGCAATCGGAGCTCTTGTTGGCTAACTTTTTGCAGGGCAGAACGAACGTCTTTCCTGCTTGTTTAAATGTTTTAATAATATAAACAGGAGAACCTCTTAAAGTGTGTGTTAAGCCACTTGTATAAAAAGTTCCCATTCTCTCTGTGTTATAAAAAGAAGTTAACCTGTGTCTGTGTTTTCTCTATCTATCTATATATATGTATATATATAATATATATATACACACACACACATATATACTTCTCTGTATAGATAACACACCACCTTATTAGGATCAGTTGTCATTTTTCAGCTTTTCTTGCTCAGCTCAGAGTTCCTGAGGGAGGGGCTGAGCTCTGCTGCTGACGTCAGCTGGAGAGACAGAGCTGTGCTGTGTTATCTATATAGATAAGAATATTTCTGATATTTGATGCAGGGGACTTATTCTTCTAATACAGTGGGATAGGAGCTTTTAGAGAGCAGAGAGGAAAAGCTACCAGAGGAAGAGGGAGGAGGGGGGAGTTGAAGACAGGCACACAGGAGATAGAGAACTGGGAGTGACATAGCCTGCATAGACCATGGGGCTCTCAGGATAAGCAATATACAAGGGGAGTCAGCACTCAGGGGGGGGAAGTCATGACCTGCCATTATCAAACCGATATTTTAGAGGATATAGAGAGATAATTTAAAATGCAAAAGCACCATACTGCTAATTGCACATTAAAGAGACAGGAGCAACATTTTTTTTTTTTTTTTTTTTTTGGATTAACAAATGCTTTAAGTAGAAACTGATAAATGTTTCATATAAATTACAAATATTGTTTAAATCTGGTGGCCTTTTCCTTACTTTGTCAAAGCCTTATTTTGTTACCATTTTTTCATAGAAGGAACATGTACAATTTGGTGCATATGTTATAGATCTATAAATGGGGACAGAATTTTAAATTGGTTGTAAAGCTTCCTTTTTTTTTTTTTTTTTTTTTGAAAATAATAAACCTGTTTTACTTACCCGCCTTGTGCAATGGTTTTGCACAGAACGGCCCCACACCTCTACTCCTGGAGTCCCCTGCCGTCAATTTTGGCTCCTCCTCTTCTCCGAGTGCCCCCATAGCAAGCCACTTGCTTGTTTTGGGGCACTCGTGTGGGTGCAACCCTGAGCCAAGCTGTGTGCATCCATTGAAACACAGCATTACTTGGCCCTGCCCTCCACTCCCTCCGCACAAAACTTGACTGACAGCAGCAGGAGCCAATGGTTTATGCTGCTGCCGAGTCTCCTGTCAGAAGAAAGAGAGAGAGGAGAACCGCTGCTGCAGTAGGGCACAGATCTAGATCAGACTCGGGTAAGTGTTTTAAGGGGGGACTTGGGGGAGCAGCTTTTAAAAAGTTTTTTTTACCTTCATACAGAGAATGCATTAATATAAATACCTTTTTCCCTTATAATCACTTTAACCACTTGCTGACCAGCCGCCGTCCTTTGTCGGCTCTATTGCGCAAATAGCCGTAGCTGTACAGCTGCGCTTTAAGAGACTGTAGGGGGTGCGCGTGCGCCTGCTGCACGTCTCTAGAGCCGATGCGCGTGGTCGGTGGGTGCGATGTCCGCCGGCCACCCGCGATCGCCGACATTGCTATATACTTATTTTTTTTTTTACCAAAAATATGTAGCATACATATAGGCCTAAACTGAGGAATAAATTAGATTTTTTAAAACATTTTTTGGGATATTTATTATAGCAAAAAGAAAAAAAAATGTTTTTTTTTTTTTTTTTTTTTAAACTGTCGCACTTAGTTTATAGCACAAAAAATAAAACCTGCAGAGGTGCAAATACCACCAAAAGAAGGCTATATTTGTTTAGGTACAACGTCACACGTCCGCGCAATTGTCAGTTAAAGCAAAGCAGTGCCGTATTGCAAGAAATGCTCTGGTCAGGAAGGGGGCAAATCCTTCCGGGGCTGAAGTGGTAAAAATACTATTCTTGTGTTAATCTGTTTCACTAGTTGTAACTTATATTCAATATTCTGCTGGTCTGTTTTACATGTATTTGTCAAAACATGACATTTTAAATAGCTCAAAGATATTTGATAAATGAGTCACTGGGATGTGTCATGTTCCTTTTGCTGTCATGTAGAATCCTGTAGCATGTCAGACACTCACAGGTTATCGGTAATATGGAACAAATATTGGCAGATTAAGGTGTGTACCGACCTAAGAGAACTGGCCCAATCCATCCATCCATCCATCCATCCATCCATCCATCCATCCATCCATAGTCGGTCATACCTTGGAATATTTGTATGTGTGTAGGCTTTTCTTGTGCCCAACTCTACTCAAGGACAGTCTACCCTCTGTCAATTGCTGTTTTTCTTGAGCGGCATCTTTAGGGAGCTCATTCTTGCCTCTTCCGCAGGCATAAGCATGCAAGTTCATCTGATTCGAACTTCTGCTTTTGCATGGCTGGATATTAATCAACCTTCTGTTGCCCTAAAATAGCAGGTTCCTTTAAATGAATTGGTGTTCCAATCTGACTGTGATATTGAAATAGGGATTTGGTTTCTAAACTAATATGCAGAGTGCATAGGGAAGTGTGCATTGTGGCAGTATTATATACAGTAGGTATGTAGACCTGTAAACTGGTGCATCTCCTACAGTTGTTTACTATGCCCTCTTATGTCACATTTCTTGGCCTTGACTTGTATGGTGCTCAGGATTATTGTTTTCTATCCACAGTCTGATAACTCGGATGCTACAGCGAGATCCTAAGAGAAGAGCATCATTGGAGGAGATTGAAAACCATCCTTGGCTCCAGGGAGTTGAC
Source organism: Glandirana rugosa (assembly GCA_018402905.1). Taxonomy (NCBI): domain Eukaryota; kingdom Metazoa; phylum Chordata; class Amphibia; order Anura; family Ranidae; genus Glandirana; species Glandirana rugosa. Next base: position 384,671 of record BLSH010484285.1, on the reverse strand, counting down.
CCATCTCCTGCAACAAAGTACAACATTCCTCTTGTGTCCTACAAGAATCTCTCAGAGGAAGAGCATAACAGCATCATACAGCGGATGGTTCTCGGTGACATAGCAGATCGCGATGCCATTGTAGAGTAAGTTGTTGTTTTGCTGCCATTCATGGGTTTGTTCCAGCTGATGCGCTTGCTGTGGATGATCTGTTTATTTGAGGTATTTAGAAGGCCCCACAGAAGCTGTATACTTGTGGAATCCTTTATTCCTTAACTGCTACACTTAAATGCATTATACAGCTATGACTGCCCACTGTTACAAATGCTGTGTTGGATGATTCCTACAGGAAAGAACCAAGCATCTTACATGCAATGACTGACCAACGACAATGGTTATATGGTCAGATACTAGTGGTGATAGTGGAGTATTATATGTATGAACTGTACATTTGTTGGCCAGTTTTTTTTTTTTTTTATTTCATTTAAACCCCTGATTAATTTGTGTAAATGTACTTTTATTTTAAATTTGAATTTATTAGAGAATATTTAAGGAAATTGCATTTAACCACTTACCAACCGGAAGGTTTTCCCACTTTAGGACTAGAGCACTTTTTGCGATTCGGCGCTGCGTCGCTTTATCTGACAACTGCGCGGTCGTGTGACGTTGTACCCAAACTAAATTTGCGTCCTTTTTTTCCCACAAATAGAGCTTTCTTTTGGTGGTATTTGATCGCCTCTGTGTCATTTCTGATCGCCGTTATAAACAAAAGAAGAGAGACCATTTTGCAAAAAAACCCCAAATTTCTTACTTTTTGCTAAAATTCAAATCCAAAAAAATATATAAAAATTTTTTTTTTCACTGGTTTTGGCCGACTTATATTCTTCCTCATATTTGTGATAAAAAAAATCACAATCAGCGTTTGATTGGTTTGCGCAAAAGTGGCAGCATTTACGGATGATCATTTCTGGGGGTTTTATTTTTTTAATTTCTTTTTACTAGTAAAGGCGGCGATCTGCGATTTTTAGCGGTACTGCGATATTGCAGCGGACATGTCGGACATTTTTTACACTTTTTTGGGACCAATGACATTTATTCAGCAATCAGAAATTTAAATATCCACTGATTACTGTATAAATGTCATTGGCAGTGAAGGGGTTAACCTAGGGGGGGAGCTAGGGGTTAAGTGTGTTCCCTGGGTTTGTTCTTACTGTGAGGGGGTTGGGCTACCATGGGCACGAGAGATCTTACTGATCCCAGTGACAGGGATCAGTAGATCTCCCATGCCTGCCCTGTCAGAATGGGGAACTGCCGTGTTTACATCGCTGTGGGCGTTCATCGTGGCTCGCTGGCGGGCACACTCCTCAGGAGGGCGCGCGCGCCCCCTAGCGGCTGTTCGCAGATCGCCGCCTTTTTACGGCGATTCGCGTACAGCAACCTGACTGCCGCCGTGAAAACACGGCACGCGGTCGGGAAGTGGTTAAGACTAATCCTTTAAAGTTAGGAGTATTTGGCACAATCGGTTATTTATTTTGTCATTGTATATACTTTGTGATCATTTATTGCAAATCGGAAAACCCAGCCATTACAGGATTAATATTTTGAATGCATGTTTTTCACAGTTAGTGTTCTCAACCTGTCATAAAACATGGCTTTATTTTGATATTGGGCAGTGTGCATGACAGCCTAATAAGTTTGTCGTGTTTATGTATATATGTGTGTGTGTGATAGATAGATCGATCGATAGATAGATAGAGATATAGATATATATATTTTTCCAATATATATTATACAGCTGTGCTCATAAGTTTACATACCCTGGCAGAATTTGATTTCTTGGCCATTTTTCAGAGAATATGAATGGTAACATAAAAACATTTCTTTCACTCATGGTTAGTGTTTGGCTGAAGCCATTTATATCAATCAACTGTGTTTAATCTTTCTAAATCATAACGACAACAGAAACTACCTAAATGACCCTGATCAAAAGTTTCCATACCCTGGTGATTTTGGCCTGATAACATGCACACAAGTTGACACAAAGGGGTTTGAATGGCTATTAAAAGGTAACCATCCTCACCTGTGATCTGTTTGCTTGTAATTAGTGTGTGTATATAAAAGGTCAATGACAGACCCTTGCATCCTTCATCCAGTGCTGCACTGACGTTTCTGGATTCTGAGCCATGGGGTAAGCAAAAGAATTGTCAAAGGATCTGCGGCAAAAGGTAGTTGAACTATATAAAACAGGAAAGGGGTATAAAAAGATATCCAAGGAATTGAGAATGCCAATCAGCAGTGTTCAAACTCTAATCAAGAAGTGGAAAATGAAGGGTTCTGTTAAAACCAAACCACGGTCAGGTAGACCAACTAAAATTTCAGCCACAAATGCCAGGAAAATTGTTCGGAATGCAAAGAAAAACCCACAAATAACTTCAGGTGAAATACAGAACTCTCTGAAAACATGTGGTGTGGCTGTTTCAAGATGCACAATAAGGAGGCACTTAAAGAAAGATGGGCTGCATGGTCGAGTCACCAGAAGAAAGCCATTACTACTCAAATGCCACAAAGTATCCCGCTTACAATACGCCAAACAGCACAGAGACAAGCCTCATACCTTCTGGCACAAAGTCATTTGGAGCGATGAGACCAAAGTTGTGATTTTTGGTCATAACCATAAAGGCTACATTTGGAGAGGAGTCAACAAGGCCTATGATGAAAGGTACACCATTCCTACTGTGAAACACGGAGGTGGATCGCTGAAGTTTTTGGGATGTGTGAGCTACAAAGGCACAGTAAATTTGGTCAAAATTGATGGCAAGATGAATGCAGTATGTTATCAAAAAAATACTGGAGGAACATTTGCATTCATCAGCCGGGAAGCTGCGCATGGGACGTACTTGGACATTCCAACATGACAATGATCCAAAACACAAGGCCAAGTCGACCTGTCATTGACTACAGCAGAATAAAGTGAAGGTTCTGGAGTGGCCATCTCAGTCTACTGACCTCAATATCATTGATCCACTCTGGGGAGATATTAAACGTGCAGTTCATGCAATGACAGCCCAAGAATTTCCAGGAACTGGAGGCTTTTTTTTTTTTTGCCAAGAGGAATGGGCAGCTTTACCATCTGAGAAGATAAAGAGCCTCATCCACAAATGCCACAAAAGACTTCAAGCTGCCATTGATGTTAAAGGGGGCAATACACGGTATTAAGCACTGGGGTATGTAAACTTTTGATCAGGGTCATTTGGGTAGTTTGTTGTCATTCTGATTTAAAAAGAGTAAACACAGTTGATTGATAATAAATGGCTTCAGCCAAACACTAACCGTGCGTGAAAGACAAGTTTTTTGTGTTCTCATTCTTCTTCTCTGAAAAATGGCCAAGAAATCATAAATTCTGCCAAGGTATGTAAACTTGTGAGCACAGCTGTGTGTATGTGTAATCTATAAATATATAATATATATATTATTTGTTTTATTTTTCAAAAAAAAAATCCTAGTTTGGATAGTTTGCCTTCCTAAGGAAAACAGGATTTACAGAATTAAGTGCGCAATATTTAGAGCTTAATGGAAGATTAAAGTATATTTACACTTTCCATATACTTGCCTTGCCCAGATCCCCTACTTTCCCCAGCTTATCTGTGATATAATGTACTTGAAGAATTTATATTGCTGTCCTAATCTTGGAGGTGCATAATTTCAGCCCAGTACTTGAATACTATTAGTACAGAGGTTTGCAGCACAAGAGAAGTACATTTGCAGCATAAAAAGGGTTAATCTGTAGTAGGGTTTGTTTTGGGGTTTAGTTAGTGCTCCGGTAAAGAAGGGTTAAGGTTCCCTGGGTGCTATATATTTCATTTAACATTTAAGTAGTTTTTTCAGTTTTGTGTGTGAAAACACGAGTGTTTTACTTAACCACTTCAGCCCCGGAATGATTTACCCCCTTAATGACCAGGCCATTTTTTGCGATACGGCACTGCGTCACTTTAACTGACAATTGCGCAGTCGTGCAATGTTGTACCCAAACAAAATTGATGTCCTTTTTTTTCCCACCAATAGAGCATTCTTTTGGTCCTTTGGTCACCTCTGATTTTTATTTATTTTTTTTGCTATTAAAAAAAAAAAGCGGCAATTTTGAAGAAAAAAAAATTTTTTTTTACTTTCTGCTATAATACATATACAAAAAAAAAAAAATCTAAAAAAACAAATGTATTCATCAGTTTAGGCTGATATATATTCTTCTACATATTTTTGGTAAAAAAAAAATCCCAATTAGCGTATAATTGGTTTGCGCAAAAGTTAGTGTCTACAAATTATGGGATAGATTTTTCGCGGGGTTGTGCCGGACAAATCTGACCCTAAGTGACACTTTTTGGGGACCAGTGACATTATTACATTGATCAGTGCTAAAAAAATGCACTGATGTATAAATGACACTGGCAGGGAAGGGGTTAATTCTAGCGGGCGATCAAGGGGTTAACTGTGTTCCCTGGTTGTGTTCTAACTGTGTGGGGGCTGGGCTGCCTAGAACACTCACTGGGAACAGCAGATCTCCATGATGTCCCCTGTCAGAACAAGGATGCCGGTTCTGCCTTTTGTATACCGTGATCGTGGGTCACCGGGGGACATCGAGCCCGCGGGCACGCTCCTGCCGGGGGCGCGCGCGCACCCACAGTATCACAGGTACAGCGGTTTGCGCAATCGAGCCGACCTGCCGCCGTACATATACAGTGGCTGGTCGGCAAATGGTTAACTTAAGATAAGCTCCCTGGTGACTTTTCTGTTTTTTTCCGCTCTATACTGCACAGCACCTCTTCAAAAATATCTCATTCCCAACACATACATGTCCCCAACGTCATTGATTTTGATTAAAAGGCTGTCTGCAGCCTATCAATCTGTTGTCAGGTTTTCTATTGAAGTGAGTGTGCTTTATAACTTTTTTTGTGTGGATGCTTCAGGGCAGGGTGACGTTAGGTTTAAGCCCCCGTTTACATCGGTGCGATTTGACAGGTCAAATCAGAGTCTATTGCCGGCAACAGGAGCGTCCCAATCAGTGTGACACCAACTTTGCGGCGCCACATCGATTTCCAAAAGTAGTTCCTGCACTACTTTTGACGACTTCAGGGGCGATTTCAATAGACATCTGTGCCTGAACCCGCACAGATGTCTTTCAAGTCGCCCCCGATTTCAGACTGAAATGTGGCTTTGAAATCGTGTGAGTTCAGATGAACTTGCACGATTTTAAAGCCGTGTTCAGTGTGAACGAGGGCTAAAGAGCAGTTCTGGTGCTCAAAATAGGATAAGTGCACACTAATAATTTTTCAACACGTTTCTCATGTGCATGCAATAAGCTTTTCCCTTTTTTTGTTTTTATCCTCCTATGCCAGCTTTATAACCCTCGTTCTTGAGTAATAGGAAGAACTGGTGCCCCTATTTCAATGCCCAGCATAAGTGCCTGTTCTTTTTCTCAGGATACAGCCCACAGCGAAGCATGTGCTTCACATGGCATACTCATGTATTTAGCCATTTGGCTGAATGCAAGTTGGTGTCTCGTCTATAATGAAGTAAAACATATTCCCACATGTGATAGACTGTCGGTACGTTGAAAGTCATGTATTTTATTTTACTAGGAAAGGGTTAAGTTCTCTGCCAACTATACCGGAAAAATTACCTGACGATATAAACCTTTATTAGGATGATTCTCTCTCCCTTCCCACACATGAGAGATTGTTGCGTCTGTACGTGAAGGTAAACCGGTCTCGGTAATTGAACGTAAGTCGGTTTACCGATTTATGTACTCATACGGTACACTTCGTGTACGAAGCGACACCCGACATAGGACTCTTTTTCTTGTCCGTGAATACGACCCGTAACTTT
>BLSH010484285.1:344538-364158 GCA_018402905.1 Glandirana rugosa | reverse complement strand
AGGAAAGCCGACCCCCCCCCCCCCCCCCCTTGAATACAATGATTTCAACTGTATGGATGTGAGAATCTGGTTTGTTTTTTTCATTCAACCCATTGGCTGAACAAGAAAAATTGATTCATCTGTGGCCAGCTTTCGTTATGTACTAATTTTGTTAAAAATCATTTTGGATTCAATCTGTATGACCAGCTTAAATATGTTGTCCACTTAGAACTATGCCATGGGCTGCATAGTTGAAAATTACGTTTAAAAATGAACTCCCTTAATCAGTTTTTACCTGTAATAAAATCCAAAGTTTTAAAGGTCTCTTTTAAGGACACATTCAGACAATTGGGTTGATGCAGCGATTTTACTGTACAATAATGCAGTCAAGGCAAGGTGCCTTGAAGTTATAAAATTAATATTACTGCAGTGTCAACCATGCATGAACATGTGTTCACGTATTGTACTGCGCATTACTCCAGTGCATCAACAAAACAATATGGGGTGACTAAATAGGATCAGATTTATGGCTTAATTATCTGTAGCAGTGTTTTTAATACTCCTCAAGAACCACTAATTGCATGTTTTACAGAATTGGCAAACTAAGTAATTACGCTGGTTCTTTGTTTTTCTAACCACAATTTAACTTTTTGATAGAGTAGTTTGAACCACTGTCAGTTTTTTTTTTCTGGTGTCGGTGACCTATTTTGGGAGATTTTCCCTCACTTTGTAATGGTGACCAGAAAGAAAGGTGGGAATCACAGGGACACAATGGCCATGAAACCAGAATTTACTATTAAGGTGTGTAAAGGCTATAACCTTTGTTTGGAGGTTCATTGGTGGTTCACCATTGTTCCCTGCCACTTGGACAGTTTTTTAATAGAAAATGAAATGAAGGAAACTCATTACCAAAATACAGACCACAGCAAAAACTGAATTTCAGGTTGCAGCTGATTCTACTGTATCCAAAACTATTTTGTTTAGAGATCCTCTGTAATGTAAGCATGCTCATACTTGAAAGAGTAGAAAAGGTTGTTTAAAGTGTTCTTGTCAGCACAGAATCACACTGTGTATAAAATCATATCTGTAATGAAAGAGGCAATCTGCTTACCTTTCTGGTGGCACATTTGTTGGGACTGCTGCTGATATCCCAATTGAGCACTTCTAGGGTTACGGACTTGAATACCTCCTCCATCACTCTGGTTTCTGCTGCCTACTATTACATCACTAAAGTACATATGAGTTGTCAGGAAGAACCATTGGAAGTGACAGGGGAGACACGTGTTTGACCCACCTGCAGCAAAGAGGCTTCAACAAACGGGCTGATGGAAAAGTATGTTATTTTTGCCTCTTTTATCACAGGTATGCTTTTTTTATATACAAATTGACCCTGTATTGACAGGGTCACTTTAAAGTGGTAATAAACCCATGCATTTAACAGGTTAAAAACCAGTCACATTTCCGGCACGTACCGGAAATGTAACACTCCCATTGGTTGTGCTCTAAACCAAACTGTCAAACCATCCAATGGCTGGTGTCATAGCTGATCACATGTGCAGCATCATGGCAGTTGTAGATTAAACAGAGGCCAAGATGGCAGCTTCCTTAGCTGAAAATGATAGGAGGGTTTACTACCACTTTAATAGTAATCTGTAAGGGTCCTAGGGTATGGCAACTGAACCTTATTTTTTACCGCGTCTGAGAGAGCAATTATCGTAGTCAGTCTTGCTTGCTGTGAGCATGAAATTCTCCATATCCAAAGAAAAACTGTTTCAAACTGAAAACCAGGCAGTGACTGTACTTTGTATATGCTTTTAGATACTGCATGTTCTTTTATCATGTGCACTTTTGCTATCCTGTAAGGTAGTGAACGTTCTATATTTAACATAGCACATGCATTGCCTAGCTTTCAGCCTGTGCTAGTTTTATACATGTACCCCAGTGCATTATCCTCCAATGCCCCAGCAGCTGCACAACCAACCAAAGACCTACTAAGTGGGCATGAATTCTGTAGCATCACACTGGCATACCACCCTCCACCTGTCATCTTTTCTCTGTATTTTTCCTTTGGCTGTTATTAACTTGTATAGGTCTACAATTAGTTTTAGCTCTAGTTTTTATTACTGCATATTAGTTTAGACATTTTAGAAATTATTTATTATCTTTTATCTTTTAACATGGTGAAGCCATAGAGCAGGTTTTGCTGAGAAACCCTCAAGCAGGGATTTTGTAAATGAATAGAGAAGGCTATAACTTGTAACATGAAAAAAACCTGTTATGTACAAAATGGCCATATTTTTTCCTAAGGGGCATTGGCAATAAATTATTTTGCAGCTATTTTTTTCCAAGCTTTGTAAATATGTTTGATTTTTTTATGTGCAGCCTTGGAATGGCACTTTTTAATTATTCCCATGTGTCTGCTGTTTCAAATTGTTTATATATTATATATATATACATATGTATATACGGTGCTGACTTATGAATGGCTGTGTTGACAGTTTATGCTGCATATAGCTGTATTATAATAGCCTTATTATATATATGTATGGTTGAGCCCGAGGTTGTACAGCAGTTAATCTGTTTCTACAATTGTCTATAGGTGAGCGTGTGCATGTCATGTCCGTCATGTTTCCTTGTTCTCTAATCGGGAGGGAGACAGTAAGCACTACATTAAGATAATCTTGGACCAAACTGTTAGCGTGCTCTGAACCTTTCTTGTACCCTTGATTTGTCTTCAGAAGTTGCATTTAGTTACATTAGTGTACAGATTAATAATTGTGGAAATTAATAAGTCTTGTATTTTTTCCTGTATGAGTATATGATGTAACTAGCAACAATATGTAGCTGAAGATCTAAAAATCTTATGTAGATGTAAGGTTATAGCACTGCAATGCAAAGTCTTGTTGAATTATCAGTGTGTCTATACATATGGTGAGAACCAACCAACCGTGTGTACAAGGATTTATAGAGTAGAGTAGAGACTCTAGCCTTTACCTGTGTTAGACAAAATGAATAAAGATGCCGTGGAACAAACCAGTCTTTTATTTCAAAATCTTTTTTTTTTCTGTGAATAACGCAGTATGTATGTACTTGTTAGCCAACTTAAATGGGCAAAGTGCTCTTTGAAAAAAAATGTATGCTAGAAGTACACAAAATTCTGCAGAATGCCTGAAACTTTTTTTTTTTTTTTTGAATTGGAGAATGTATGTTTTACACCATTTGGTTATAAATAGAATACTCAATGTATGTGTGCAGGTCATCAGTTTCAAAAGCATACCAATTTACTGAAAGGTATGTAAATGCAATGGAATCAGTTTCTTAATTTCGGGTTTCTTGCACAGACAAGAATAAAAAGGAAAATTTGATTCTTAGGGCCACTTCATACAAATTTTTGGCCAATCTAAAGTAGGTGAAAATCAATTGCATCTTCAGAAATACCACAGAAGTTTACTTATTCCTCAGTGGTCACTTGAAGGAATGGATAAATATCTGACTTTTTGTTGGATGTAAATTAAAAGCTGGTCATAGGCGAGTAGGTTGGGCTGCTTTACATATGATAGATCTATAATGAATTCTGCCTATATGATTCTATAACTAAGTCTAAGCTATTTGATTATTTAGTATTGGATCACATCTGCATTTATGATAACGGAATGCAAAGGCAGATTAGGATATCGTGCATTTGGATTTTATTTAGTATCCGTGTGGATAAGAAACGGCCTTAGAAAGTCTTGGGTACTTCATGTGCAGGCTATTTACTGCAGATTAGATCTAAAATGACAGTTTTATTCTGAGACTTATCAGCCAATGCATGGCTAAAACCCTTTTCTGGCTCAAGAAAATAACAAATTGAAAGCCTGTCGAGGAATTACTCTGCCCTATGCAAACTTGCATTGATCCTCATTTCTTTAAGCACAGCTGTCAGTACAGACCTGTAATTATTTGGTCTTCAAGGCTGATTCTGAGGCCCACTTTCTCTAACAATCCTCTGTCCTCTAACCTCAGTACCAAGAACTGGATGGGACGGTACTTTTTCTGTTAGTCAAGGTCACATAGGAGCCAACTAGCTTCTGCCTGAGTAATCCTACCTTGTCGGTTAAGATGAGGCACTGCGGCTGTCAGCGAACCTTCCGTAATCCTGGTTTTTACTGTAACTGCTTGACATACAAAGCTGAATTTTAAGTAATGACACATGCATGGCTATAATCTTGAAGCTTAATTTTCTAAGGTATACACAAAATAAATTATGGTCTGTTGGTGTTCTCCAAAAAAAATGAGGCATCGACTTGTTCAACTCTTAACTCTGGTACAACTCTAAACTAGGGTTGACTCCTCATCCCTTTAAACCCGAACACATATGAATTACACAGGTTCTGAGGCTAATTAAATGCAGATGAGGCATCAAGTGAGTTTAATTACCACCTTAATCAGCCACAGAACCTGTGTAATTTATATGTGTCCTGGATTAAAGGGATGATGTGGCAACCCTAGTGTGTCTCTCTTGAAATCCACAGCGAGTCGGTGTATCTAACGGAAGCAAATTGTTTACGTGTAAACACTAAAAGTAATTTATTAACCATTTTCCCTAAAATACAGAAAAAAGGAAATCTCTAATCACAATGTATTTAGCTGCAGTTCTTAGTGACTGTTGGGCCTTTCAGGCAGTGATAAGGTTAATCTTATTAAACAGCTTCGGGGAAGTTAATTAGGACAAATGAATAGCATTGACGCCTAATTGTTTTTCAGCTTGGAAGTAGTGTCAGTTTGGTGGTAATATAATGGTTCTAAGAACAAGCAGCTGCTTCTCAAGACTGTTATTTCACAACAACAAAAAAAGAAATTTTAAACGTATGGATGAGAGGTGAATGAGAGGTGTAATTTTAATGCTATAGTTTACTTGATCAATTGCTAAATACTTAATCCGCCGTTGTAAATTGATTTGTAATCTGCTTTTTACAGTCTCCCTTAAGTGATGCAACATGTTCTTCTATGTACAGTGTAGAACTGTAGCATTTTATGTATTGACTATTCACTGGAAAAATTTGTGGAACATGAAGTCATATGGGTAGCAGTAAGATGACGCCTGGTTCTTGCAGCTTGTTAGATTTACTGGTTAAGCATCAAGTGGCACTTTTGCAGCTGCATCAGTAAGCTTCCATGAATGACCAAAATCACGATTTTAATAAAAGTTATAAATAAATCCTGTGTGCTCCTTCTTTATCAGCAGCAAAAGAAACTGTTAGCTATAAAGTACGAAAATAAGTGTTACCTTGCCTTTTTGCCTTCCAAAGACCAATTTACACCTATAAAAATGCATATTTAGTGACATGCTCTATTTGGAGAACATTAATATTCTGCCACCCTCTAAAAATCAGAGTGCCACATAAAATTAAAAAATAATACCACCCTTACCCTCGGTAGTTATGCAGCTTCTAGTTCACAGGAAGCAATGCACAGGATTTTCCTGCAGATCCATTTGTTAGTGAATTAAAGATCAAACGTTTTAATTAAATTATTTTATAAGTGCCTCTTCCCTTTTGGCACTGACCATTTTAAAATGACAACGCATGTGCTGAAATTCCTACAAGTGGCACCAACTCCATCTCTTCTACAGCAGCTCGATCCTTTCTGACAGCTTCTGATTTATGCTCCTTTCATACGAGCGGAGCCCATTTTGACGGGCTCCGCTGCTCAGCAGGGATCCATCCGTTTATCCATGCTGAGCCGGCTGATGACAGGACAGTCTCTGCACTGTCTGCAGTGCAGAGACTGACCTGTCACAGCTCCATTCTCCTCTATGGAGGATCAGATGAACACGGAACGTCTGTCCATGTTTACCCGATCCAGCAGATGGATTGAAAATAGGGTTTCCATCCATCTGTTTTTGGCGGATCGGATGTCAGCGGACATGTCACTGCTTACATCCGTCGCTGCAAAGAGGACAATGGAGCGTCCATTCGGGTCCACCTGAAAAACTGACAGGCGGACCTGAACGGTCTGCTGGTGTGAAAAGACTCTTACAGATGTGGCCAAGAGCTGGATTTCTGTTGGATAGAGGCACTACTAATTGACTGCTCATGCATTCACCTATAGATTAACTTCAGGTCTGTTTATTCATTCGTTCCAGGTGCTATTTAAAATCCACACAGGACCCAGTGGCTGCTGCATGTGCTGTCTGAGCTTATGGCAAAAAACCACTGGCTGTCAGTGTCAGCAGAGGTCCAGTGTGAAGGCCAGAAGCTGAATCAATCTGCTTCTGGGTGTCTGATCCTGCTATACAGTGCTCTGTAGAAGAAACTGTAAGTGCAATCTAGAACAATGCTTCCTTATTATGTATAGAGAGAAACTGATGTGTCGCCACAGCTCGTCGTGTGTCCAGACACTAGAGCAGAGCTGAAGCAGCTGCCTGGCTTCTCCATGCAGCAATAGATCACTGTTGCAGTAATTTATTGCAGGCTACTTTCAGTCACCAATAAGCCATTATTACAACTGATCTTTTGTAGCATGAAAAATATTAGCTTCCCAGGTCCCTACATATACGGTGGATGATCTGGATTACATTTGTGTTTACTGCATCAGCATCAAATACATAAGTACTATCATTTGGAAGATTGGCAATTCCAAACCTGTAAACATGTTGCCTCCATGCTAATTTCTGTCCTCACAAGCATGCCGCTAACAATCTGCTCTAACAGAATTTAGGTCTTTCATTCTTATCTCAAAGTCTTACTAAACCTACAACAGTAAAATATGTCTGTATATGCAGAACAGCATGCTTGTTATACTCGTATTGTGTAAAAACGTTCTTTGATCCTGTATGCACAGATCCTCCCCCTCCTGCACGGTCTCTGGGCAAGGCCAGATAAGACACAGAGTGGTCCCCCTGCACATGCTCACTTTGGTCTCTATTGCTGTAGAGAATATTTCTTTGTTGAGCTGAGCTAGCCAGGTCACATGGTATTGACGTCACATGTGGGCGTGTATACAGATCCTAAATGACAATCCAATCCCTCCCTCCGCCTCCATGCCCAATAACTATAAAAGAGCACAGTGAATGGAATGTCACATCTTGATTCATGGATGATCCGCCTCCCATTACAACATGAAGGCACAGACTGTAGTGGAAATCTCCTCCTACCTGAACACTCAGCTCAGATTTATAAGTTGTGGGCACTGCGGGGGGTGGATGAACTATTTTCACATTACTGGGTATAGTAACACTTTAAAGTAAAATTAAAATTTTCACTTTAACCATTACCCTTCTGCTAAGTTGCCTAAAAATAACACTAAGGCTGGGTTCACACTGGTGCAATCAGACATCATATGTGATTCGCACATCACATGCAATGTCTGTGTGATGTGAATTCAGCCGTACAAACTGGCTGTAATCGCATTGAATTCGCTCCAAAATGCAGGATCCTTTTTTTGGTCCCCATTGGAATTGGATCGCATGCATGCGATCACCCATGCAATCTGATTCCTGTACCATTTCACAGTTCGCACTGCAATCCGATTTGGGGGTGTCATTAAGTTTACATTGACACCCGCAGCGGTTTGCTGATGTCAGTGTGAACTGCCTGCGATTCAGGTGCGATGCAGGAACCCGCACAGGAATCACATCGTTTCCCGCATTGCACCATTGTGAATCCAGCCTTTATGTAGTATCAGTTTAATAGGCAGATCTTGTTGGTTAAATGTTGGGGTAAATATCTAGGTATGTAAAGGGTACTTTTAGAAAAAAGAACCACAGCATTGCATTTTTTTAACGGTCTTTCCAATTAAAACCTAGAAAATAAAAATATATGTATCCAAATCCGGTACCCGATTAAAGCCCTCTCTGTCCTTAAATAATGTATATTATGTAAGGATAGACTAGAAAAGGTATATGGGGTAGAACTGCGTTCTCTTTAAAAAGATAAGACCCTCTGGGACTCAAGGGGAGTAAAGGGAGGAAAAGGTTCAGGGACTTAAGTGGTTAAGTTAGATATTGAAGCTTCTACTCTGACCAGAGGGTTTCAGGCCATGTCTACCATATGAATACCCAGCTGTATGTATTAAATGAAGGTTACAAAGGTAGAGCAACAGCACAACTGCAGACATTTCCTTTTAAAATGTTTGCCTTTAAATTATAAGGTGAGTGCATCAAAAAAATGTGCTAGATGTGGAAGGTCTACTGTATGTACAACCCCAATAAAGAATAGCGGTTATGAGATGCATGTAGGATGCCATTGCTTTTTGTCTAGATGCCATGTAGGTGGCCCTGAGTCAGTGACACAGAAAGAACTAAAGCCTGGTCTCTAGACCAGGCAGCTCGCTTTTTCAGAAGTTTGCATGGCAGCCTTTTAATACGTTTTTGAAAATATTCTCTACTTCCCCTTTCAGCCTTTATTATGCCCTTGTGCACTTTGAAGATATATTGCTTCTTAGTAGCCAAATGGCTCCTTACCCACAAAAGCACCTGACTTGTGTTCGATGCCCAGCCCCTCCACTATAGTAATGCAGAGCATACTGTACATAAATTTTCCAAAAACGAGCATTGTAAATACCTATTTGGCGCTCTCTTCAGGCTGGTCATGTGGCTCGCGGGCACTTTTCAGCTCCGATGGATAGCTTCTGCAGGGGGGGGGCTGGGATCTCCCTCTGACGTCAGTCCGGGAGATCATGTGGCCACTGAGTCTCTCCTGCAGGTGCCTTGTCTCAAAGCTGAGAAGCGGCCGCGAGTCACACTGGCCTGAGGAGAGCTCTAAATAGGCATTTACAACGCTTGTTTTTGAAAAAATATATGTACAGAGTGCTCTGCATTACTAAAGTGCAGGGGCTGGCAGTGAATATTAATTTTACTAATAATGGCGGGGGTGCGGACACACACACAAACACACACCTGCAGGTGTCACAGACAATGGTGGCCAGGGCTCAGAAGCCCTGATTTTTGTTGTCTGTGCAGAGAGGGGACTCAGGTTCAGGCAGGTTATTTTTACAGTTTGGAGGGGGGGGCAGATTACACAGCACAAGCTGTGTGCTGTTTAATCTGTTTTAAGGGACCAGGATCTCTATTTTTTTGGCGGGGTTAACAAACGCTTGAAGGTTGGGAGCTCTTTTATTTTATTTTTTGGCTAGGAAAATAGATATACAGGGTCTCCCATTAGTCGTCATGCATGGGGAAAATAGGAAATTGTAGCTAATTATACCTTTATTTAGCCTGGGTTCACACCATTGCGAATTGGATGCGGGTTTGCCACATCCAATTCACAACAGCAGGAGATTTTGACCGGCTCTTTGGAGCTGCTTCATATATTTTTTGCAAAAAAACGCTGTGCGACTTTTGGTTCGTTTCATGTCCAAATTCAGCCCAAAATTCAGGCTGAAATTGGACCTGAAACAGTGAAGCAGGACGCACCGGACCCCTGCTGTGAGCCACTGCGTGTTCTAGTGTGAACCCAGCCTTACAAAATATTCATTACAAAATTTTACAAAATATTAGTCATTTTAAAAATCTAAAATATTATAGGAGTTTATTATTCTATGAATTTTTCTTATGGGTGGAGGCTTTTGGGGCACCCTGTATTGTCATGCCATGCCTGTATTTTAACATGGTAACTTGGGAACAAAGGGGTTAATGTGTCTGTTCAGTGTAAAGCGATAGACGTAGTTGCGTGCTAACTCGAGAAGAAAAGTACAGTGTAGTTTCCGTTGCTTGAGGAAAGGAACACAGCATTCAGGAAGGCTGTGTCAAGGTTATCTTTTTGGCTTTGTACTTTAGAGCGTACAAACTGTTCTGTAGTAGTAATGGTTTGTTTTCAAAACCAAAAAGTGACAACCGCTCAAAAATGTCTCAACTGTACAGTGTCCTGTTCACACTTGATTTCTGTGCAACACAATTCAGGTGTTGCTGAATGTGGTATAGGTTTGCATTCTGAAAAAGCTGAAACATATCTTCCTCAATGTATTGTATTTGGACCCACATTAGTAAAACATGGAAGTGATTGTAAACCTTTACATATACCCAGTGAGGTGATACACAGAGATGAAACCAATCCTCCTCCATAATCGGTACCTGTTTATCTGCAATCTTATGTTCTCTACAGCCATTCAAAGTACAGAATTTATAAAGCTTGTTTGAGCTTTCTGAAAGCAGAGGGTGGGGAGCTGAAGTTACACACAGCGGAGCTCAGTGAGAGCTGATTGGAGGGATGTGACCCATCCCCTTCATACAGCAAACAAGACCAGAGCTGAGGCTGTCAATCACAGGGTGTGTGCTGGAGCTCCCTCCCTGTCACACATCCCATTGAAGTGAATGACAGCCATGTTAATGTACACTACTGAAGTCGCTCTGACTTCAAAAAAGGTTCCTGTACTACTTCAAGGCGACTTCTATCCGACTTGTGCCCATAGAATTTAATGGAAGTCACCTCCAAGTCGGATCCTCATCTATACTGAAGTGACTTTACAGGAAAAAGAAAATAATTTACACAGATATGCCCCACAAATTACCCAGGCAACCCCCTCCCTTCTCTGATTGGCCATAGGCAAAGTCGCTTTGCATGGAGGTCGCATTGCAAGTCGACTTGAAGTCGCGTTCAAATGGCCTAGCAAAGTCGCCCGTGTGAACTGGCCCATAGGAGGAGATTTACTGGTGCACTCAATCTGGTGCAGCTGTGCATGGTAGCCAATCAAACTGCAGCTTGTTCAATTAAGCGTTGGCGAAAAAAGCTAGAAGCTTGATTGGTTTGCCTGATTTTGCACTCTCCATCTGAAGTAAATAAATCCCTTAGTGCTCTAGACTGAGACTAGAACACACTATAGAGGGATATGTTTTGTTCACATTTCATGTCAGAAATTTACGGAATGGCAGGTAATATTTTAATTTTATACATACATTGGTTCAGCCTGGAGTATCTCGTACATGATGGACTGCTGTGAAAGCTGACAATCACTATAATACTTGTTGCTACTATGGGTAAAGCTGCTATCTGGGCACACTTCATACTGACCACAATGGGTTTCTTGCCACCACCTCCATTCCCAAAATGCCTAGTATCTATTCAGTGAATACAAGGCATTCTCTAATTGGATGAGGTGAAGAGGCAAGGGTAATCACAACCTCCTCATCCAATCAGAGAGTCTCTCCCTACTGCAATGTTTAGGCTCCTTTCACATGGGCACCTCTATTCCATCTTAACAGGGGATTCAAGGACTTCTCCCCTGCTGAGTTGGATTAGAATGGAAACCTCTGTCACATCTGCGATGGAGGAAAAAATGATTTGAGTAATCCCTATGGGTGGCCACATATAAATGGATGTGCGTCATTTTATAGCCATTTACATCAGTTCAGGTCCACAGGGGCAGAGTTGTACACAAACGTATTACATTCAGTGCAATGAACCTCAACAGACCTGGATGTAAAGGGACATGCAGACTGTACACCCAGCCTTCCATAAGCGTACAGTGCAGTCTGTCTTATCTAATCCAGCCTTTCTCAACCTTTTCAATACAGAGGAACCCTTTTATTATTATTATTATACAGGATTTATATAGCGCCGACAGTTTGCACAGCGCTTCACAATATTAGGGCAGACAGTACAATACAATACAATACAGGAGGAATCAGAGGGCCCTTAAAATAGTTCTCCGGTCTCGGGGAACCCCTGCTAAAAATTAGTAATCTACAACTCATATTTTAGTGTGATGGTCAGTGGGAAGAATGCTCCTTACATTTGTGGTCACTAGTACCTCCTTAGAGATAGCTAAAAAGATCAATGGTGTCAGTTGGAATTTATCTGAGATGCAGAAACTGCCTACTGCTCAACCCCTAGCAACCTCTGGAGGAACCCTGGTTGAGAAACCCTGATCTAATCAAAGGGACTGACCAGAACACTCATGGCAAAGGAGCCTTAAACAGTTAATTCACCTTTACCCATAAAAAAGTCTATGCAGATAAGGGGCATCTGTACATAACAACAAACTGTGCCGCTTTGGCTAAAGCTCAATAATGCCCTTGGTATAGATGTAGGCCATTTACATACCTCATGAAGCCTGACCTGAGAACTCCCAGGGTGTTGCTAAGAGAGGCCCAGCTATTACTGCTCACCTTCACCATCTCATGAGTATGTTCTAAGACCCCTCTCACACTGAGGAACTTTTCAGGCATTTTAACGCTAGAAATAGCACCTGTAAAGTGCCTGAAAATTGCCTCCTATTCTCTGCAATGGGTGCTTACACACCGGGGCGGTGCACTTGCGGGATGGGAAAAAAAGTCCTGCAAACAGCTTCTTTGGGGCGGGTTGGGAGAGCTTCAGAAGAAGCACAATACGGGAGTCTTTAACTCCTTGTTTGGGACTAAAAGCGCCTCACTAGTGGCCGAAAAGCTCTGCAAAAGCGCCACTTAAACAGCGGTAAAGCACCGCTAAAGCCCCAGTGTTAAAGGGGTGTTAAAGCAGTATTAAACCCAAAAGCCAACTTTTATTATATTTCAGTTTAGATGCGATGGCTGCATTAATTTTCTTTAAAGCCGAGTTCCACCCTAAAGTGGAACTTCCACTTTCATGGAAGGTGACCCCCCCCCCCGACATGCCACAATTGTCATGTCTTTTTTTGGGGGGTGGCTAGGGACCCTGTTTTCACAGGGTCCCAGGTCCACTTCTGCCCCTGGTGCCAGGAGGGAAGTCCACCTTCCCTGCTCTTTCTCGGCGATGTTTTGGGACACGTTACAGGTGCCAGAAAATACGCCAGCCAGTCACAAGGCACAGCGCGACTCGCGCATGCACAGTGCACGCCCGGCTTTGAAGCCAAAGCCGGGTGCCCACAGTTATGATGCCGGCGCTGCTGAGGGGAGGGAGTGAAGAGCGAGCCCTCAGGCGACCACATCGCTGGAGCGAGGGACAGGTGAGTGGCCGATTGTTAAAATTACATGGGTGGAACTCCGCTTTAACTAGTTCCAGACCGCCTTCCACACATTTACTGTGTCAAAAGTGGCAGGTGTCTGATTTGTCTACCAAAATGTCGCAGTCCCCCTAATCGCAGCCATTATTATTATACAGGATTTATATAGTGCCAACAGTTTGCGCAGCGCTTTACAATAAAGTACAATTACAATATAGTTAAATACAGAACGAATAGGAGGGCATTACTAGTAAAAAAAAAAAAATTCCATAAAAATATTTCATTGTTTGTTTTGCACAAAAGTTATGGTGTCTACAAATAATATACACTTATTGGGATTTTTTTTTACCAAAAATATGTAGCATAATACATATTGGCCTAAATTGATGAAGAAATTGGATTTTTTTTTGATTTTTTTTTTTTATTGGACATGTATTATAGCAGAAAGTAAAAAATATTGTTTTTTTTTTCAAAATTGTCACTTTTTTTTGTTTATAGCGCAAAAAATAAAACCGCAGAGGTGACCAAATACCACCAAAAGAATCACACGACAGCACAATTGTCAGTTAACCACTTCAGCCCTGGAAGGATTTCCCCCTTTATGACCAGAGCACTTTTTGCGATTCGGCACTGCGTCGCTTTAACTGACAATTGCGCGGTCGTGCGGAGCTGTACCCAAACAAAATTGACGTCCTTTTTCCCCCACAAATAGAGCTTTCTTTTGGTGGTATTTGATCACCTCTATGTCACTTCTGATCACCGCTATAAACAAAAAAAGAGTGTCAATTTTGAAAAGAAAAAAATATTTCTTACTTTTTGCTATAATACAAATCCAAAAAAAAAAAAATGTATTCATCAGTTTAGGCTGATATATATTCTTCCTCATATTTTTGGTAAAAAAAATTGCAATAAGCGTTTATTGATTGGTTTGCGCAAAAGTTGCCGCGTTTACAAATGATGAGAATTCATTTATGGCATTTTTATTTATTTATTTTTTTACTAGTAATGGCAGTGATTTGCGATTTTTAACGGGACCGCAATATTGCCGCGGACATATTAGACACTTTTGACACTTTTTTGGGGACCATTGGAATTTATACAGCGTTTCCTGTCCCAATGTTCCAACTTTATGGGGGCTGGGGGAGGAGAGAGATTGCTGCTGCCATATAGAGGGAGCATACGATCACTCTCCTCTGTCAGAACGGAGATCCTTGTGTTTACATACACGGATCCCCGCTCTGTCACTGTGGGAGAGCGACCGCGGGTGGCTGGCAGACATCGAGTCCGCCCCCACTGCTGATTGGCTACACAGTGATCGCGCGCCCACAACACTCGCTCATGTGGACGCCGTCAGTTGACGGCAATTCGCGCAATCGAGCCAGACTGCCGCCGTCAAATGAAGGCAGGTGGTCGTTAAGTGGTCAGAGTAACGCAGTGCCGTATCGCAAAAAATGGCCTGCTCATGGAGGGGGTAAAACCTTCCGGAGCTGAAGTTTATTTTCACCTGTAAGTCTGTTATTTTTCAACAGAACCAACTTTCCTGCAAATGTATCAGTTAAGTATTGAGACAAACCATTTACCACTGACAGGGGTGATCAGCTTTTATTTATGTAAAACCGTTATCCCAAAAAAAGCTGTTGCTTTAGCTCCATGTGTAATTACAGTGTGAGCTGGAGTTTGGCATCAATCGTTAATGTATTTAAATCTGCTAGTACATCTAACAGTCCTCTCCCCCCAGATTAAGAAGGCAGCTGTCTGCTGTGCTCCTTCATCCAAAATGTGAGGGCACTTGTGTGTTACTGGCCAGATAACCAGGTGAAAACAGAGGGGAAAAAACTAAAAAAAAGAAAACTAAAGCCACCACATCTGATTGGTGAGCTGAAATCATTTGGTTTTGGGCTTAATACCACTTTCAACTCTGAGCCCGGAGCTACTGCATCAGGGGAGAGAAAGAGTATGTGAGGGGGTTTGAATCGGATAAAGAGATCACTACTGTGATGGTGAAGGTGAACTGTAACAGCTGGCCTCTCTTGGCAACACCCCGGGAGTTTTTTGGGCAGGCTTCATTACGTATGTCCTATACCTACAGCTTGCTTTCATCTACTGCAGGGATATGTAATTAGTGGACCTCCAGCTGTTGCAGAACTACAAGTCCCATGAGGCATAGCAAGACTCCGACAGCCACAAGCATGACACCCAGAGGCAGAGGCATGATGGAACTTGTAGTTTTGCAACAGCTGGAGGTCCGCTAATTACATGTCCCTGATTCTACTGCCTTTCCTTATCTGCATAGGCTGTTTTCTTTGCTAAAAGTGAGCTATGCCATTAAAGCATAAAACAAATGAGAAAATCCTAATAGACTGTAACCTCCCTGTATAGTTGGAACAAGTAGGCAGGATTGGGACATACAGCAGGGTAAGTCATGCCATAAATATTTTGGGGTTTGTTTGTCTTTTTTTTTTTTTTTACTTCTGGACCATTTTGATAAAGTTTTTTTCTGCAACATGACAAATTTTTATATGCGCAAGATAATCTTGGAGAACTAAAAATATTGCAGCCCTGTCCAAACTTTTACACAAAAAGGACCAAATATGTTTGTGACTCTGAGCTGGAAACGATTGAAAGAAATGCCTGCTGATGGTTTGTTAAGGCTGTAAGAGGGGAATGGATTATGAAGAAGCTTTGGACGTGTTCCAGTTAAACAGTCCTAAAATAGAAAATGAACTTCAGTGAATTAACCAGAAGAGCAAATCCAAACAAAAACTATGGATGGAGGTTATTTTATATACATACCATCGTATAGAAACATTTGGAAATCCTAGCTAGTACTTTGGATTGGCTCCTAAAATATAAATGAATTTAGGACTTAAAGAGTAACTCTGCTTTTGTGGGAATAAAATAGGTATAGCAAATATAGCGGCATATGTATAAATATATATTTATAAAATATATTTATATGTATAAAATATATATACAGTATCTCATAAAAGTGAGTACACCCCTCACATTTTTGTAAATATTTTATTCTATCTTTTCATGTGACAACACTGAAGAAATTACACTTTGCTACGATGTAAAGTAGTAAGTGTACAGCTTGTATAACAGTGTACATTTGCTGTCCCATCAAAATAACTCAACACACAGCCATTAATATCTAAACTGGGAACAGTGTAAATGTCCAACTTGGGCCCAATTAGCCATTTTCCCTCCCCTGTGTCATGTGACTCATTAGTGTTACAAGGTCCCAGGTGTGAATAGGGAGCAGGTGTGTCAAATTTGGTGTTATCACTCTCTCATACTGGTCACTGGAAGTTCAACATGGCGCCTTATGGCATAAAATTCTCTGAGGATATGAAAATAAAAATTGCTGCTCTACATAGAGATGGCCTAGGCTATAAGAAGATTGCCAAGACCCTGAACCTGAGCTGCAGCACAGTGGCCAAGATCATACAGTGATTTAACAGGACAGGTTCCACTCAGAACAGGCCTCGCCATGGTCGACCAAAGAAGTTGAGTGCACATGCTCAGGGTCATATCCAGGGGTTGTCTTTGGGAAATAGACGTATGAGTACTGCCAGCATTGCTGGAGAAGTTGAAGGGGTGGGGGGTCAGCCTGTCAGTGCTCAGACCATACACCGCACACTGCATCAAATTGATCTGCATGGCTGTCGTCCCAGAAGTAAGCCTCTTCTAAAGATGATGCACAAGAAAGCCCGCAAACAGTTTACTGGAACCATGTCCCGTGGTTTGATGAGACCAAGATAAACTTATTTGGTTCAGATGGTGTCAAGCGTGTGTGGCGGCAACCAGGTGAGGAGTACAAAGACAAGTGTGTCTTGCCTACAGTCAAGCATGGTGGGGGTCATGGTCTGGGGCCGCATGAGTGCTGCCGGCACTGGGGAGCTACAGATCATTGAGGGAGCTATGAATGGCAATATGTACTGTGACATACTGAAGCCGAGTATAATCCCCTCCCTTCGGAGACTGGGCCGCAGGACAGTATTCCAACATGATAACTCCAAACACATCTCCAAGACGACCACTGTCTTGCTAAAGAAGCTGAGGGTAAAGATGATGGACTGGCCAAGCATGTCTCCAGACCTAAACCTTATTGAGCATCTGTGGGGCATCCTCAATTGGAAGGTGGAGGAGTGCAAGGTCTCTAAGATCCACCAGCTCTGTGATGTCATCATGGAGGAGTGGAAGAGGACTCCAGTGACAACCTGTGAAGCTCTGGTGATCTCCATGCCCAAGAGGGTTAAGGCAATGCTGGAAAATAATGGTGACACAAAATATTGACACTTTGGGCCCAATTTGGACATTTTCACTTAGGGGTGAACTCACTTTTGTTGCCAGCGGTTTAGACATTAATGGCTGTGTGTTGAGTTATTTTGAGGGGACAGAAAATTTACACTGTTATACAAGCTGTACACTCACTACTTTACATTGTAGCAAAGTGTCATTTCTTCAGTGTTGTTGCATGAAAATATATAATAAAATATTTACAAAAATGTGAGTAGTGTACTCACTTTTGTATATATTATATACAATTGTTATGCAAGCCATATTGTAATTTAAGGATATTCATTTTTTTTTAAATATATAAAATACTGTAGTGTAGTGCTCTGGTGTGTTACATACTGTAATCCTATATAACCTGCACGTATAAAATCAAATTAATGCAATTAAAAAAAATAATTTGCATAAAGAAAACATGCATATAAATGTCCAGAGCATAAATAAATTGTGTGGTGCCAACACCATTTAGTATCTTCCAAATTTTCCACCATTAATCTTCAGTGATACTTTCCACCCAATCCTGCAAATTGTTTGTGCATTCTCCACCGTGAGCTCACTGCAAAGAACACCCAAGGCCTACTCTCACCTTAAGCCTAGGTTCACATTGATGCGATTTGGCATGCAATCTGACATGTCAAATCACATGCCAAATCAGCAGCAATTGCCAGAAATGGCACCGTCCGAATCTGTGCGACGCCACACAGATTCCTAAAGTAGTTTCTTTAGTACTTTTGGTGACTTTGGGGTGCGATTTCCATAGACATCTGTGCAGCAACATGCACAGATGTCTGTGAAATCGCCCCTAAAGTCGGGACTGACATGCGGGAATGAAATCGTGCGAGTTCAGCTGAACTCGCACAATTTCATTCCCACTGTCAATGTGAACCTGGGCTAACTTTAGGATAAGTTCACCTTTTTAAAAAAATAAATTAATTAATGCACATATTTACAGGTAAAAAAATGCATTTTTTTTTATTTGGAGCCTGAAACGCATATCACCCGCGCTCAGCAAATCATGGGTTCCATGCAGGACTCCCGCAAACTTGTCTGTGTATCTGTCTGCTCATACCCCGGGCAGGGGGATACTCACTGCCAGGAAGAGACTATGGACAACCAGAGCACTTAAAGTGGTTCTAAATTCTTCTGTGTGCACCGCCCCCCCAATCCTTACCTGAGCCCCTTCTGATCCAGCGATGTTCACGATAGCCTTGGCTGGATGGGGACTCTCCCTCCTCACAGCCAGTGGGCCAATAAGGAAAGAGTGGGGACAGGGCCGAGCCGCGGCTCTGTGACTTATGGACGCATAGAGCAGCAGCTTGAGAGCAAGCACACAGCTTTCTCTGTGGGCACTGCTTGAGGGGGAGAAGCCAGGAGAGCTGGCGTGGGACCCGAAAAAAAGAGGATTGGGTCTGCTGTGTGCAAAACCATTGCACAGAGCAGGTAAGTATGGCATGTTTCTTATTTTAGACAAAAAAAAGGAAGCTTTAGTATTACTAACAGTTCCATGGTAGTTCATTGAGAGCTACAAGCCAACAGCTGCAACGGCTGTCGGTACTTGTAGTTTCCCATTCACAGAACTCTGTGAATGAATGACGCTTGCTGTCATTAGAGGTAGGAGTGTGAACCTGTTACATGTTCTGGTCTTTTCCCAGAAGTCTGCACTAAGATACAGCTTTGGTGGCTTCCTCTGCTTTTCCTCCCGGCCAATCCGGTCTTAGGACCCGCTGCCTGTCCTGATTGGCCAAGAGGAGAAGCAGGAAGACAATAGCGAATGTTGGTTCGCTAATGTCACAAGTGAGTGGGCCCGACCTTTTTGAAGCCAATTAGAGCCTCCGGCTCTAATCATGTGCTTCACAAAAAAAGAAAAACCTTGTAGAACTCTATGCGTCAGGCTCCCCACATGGAGATTAGGGGTGCGGTGCCTCTTATAAACGGGCCACCGCTGGATTTCAGGCATCCTCTGCAACAAAGATGTCAGTCACTTCTAAAGGGATGTAGACACTGCAGCTTTCCTCATTGGTACACTGCATGCGCATCAGCTGATTAATCATGAAAAAGTCGCTCCCATTCAGATTCACTCTACACATTGATATAATAAAACAAAGCGCTTTTTCTTCAGTAACATTGTTTGAAACAACGTCTAGGGTTGGTCAAAGACGAGACTTCTTTTTCGCGAAACAAAATAATATAGTTACACATCTCACTTAGACTTACCCTCGCTGAAAAAGTACTAATTAGTCGACTACGCGTACGTCACATGGTTACTCCTTTCGACGTCACAGATGTAGGGAAATCTTCACTGACTGTAGAAACAACGTCTCCTACGGACTTTAGGTCGCCACCGGGCAAATATTCTCCGTGGCGTGGGGATTAGAGGTACACCCCTCGGACTGCGTATCTCAAGATGTTCCAAAAAGAAAAAAACACTTCGTGTACTAATCTCGGCCTCCGAGATTAACCGAA
>BLSH010484285.1:322736-334253 GCA_018402905.1 Glandirana rugosa | reverse complement strand
AATGTCCAAAAATAAAAAATAAAAAAATAAATGTATTCATTAGTTTAGACCGATATATATTCTTTTACATATTTTTGGTAAAAAAAATTGCAATCGGCGTATATTGACTGGGTTGCGCAAAAGTTATAGCGATTACAAACTATGGACTTTAGTTTATGGCGTTTTATTTATTTTTATTTTTTTACTGGTAATGGCGGTGATCTGCGATTTTAGCGGGACTGCGATATTGCAGCGGACATGTCGGATGTTTTTGACACTTTTTTGGGACCAATGACATATATACAGCGATCAGACCTAAAAATAGACACTGATTACTGTATAAATGTCATTGGCAGGGAAGGGGTTAACACTAAGGGGGCAGTGAAGGGGTTAAAAGTGTTCCCTGGGTGTGTTCTAACTGTGGGGGGGCGGGGCTGGCAGGGGCATGACAGATCTCACTGATCCCAATGACAGCGATCAGTAGATCTGGCATGTTCCCCCTCACAGAATGGGGAACCGCTGTGTTTACAATGGTGTTTCCCCTGTTCTTGCTCTCTGTGAGTAGATCGCGGGTCTCCAGCAGACATCGGGTCCGCCTGACCCGCAGGCACGCTCACGCGGCGTGTGCGCACGTCGCTGGCCGCCGGCGGGAGCGCGCCCAGCGTGAGCCGAAGGGGAGGGCGTCTATTGATGGCCTCCCGGCATTTTAGAGCCGCGCTGTAGCCGTCATACGGCTATGGCGCGGACGGGAAGAGGTTAATCATTGTCAGGGTTGACCATAACTTTCAGCATCCCCTGCAGGGGCACCGCTACATATGTAATATTCTAATTTTCTGAGATACTGAATTTTGGGTTTTCACTAGCTGTAAATCAAAATCAAAAGAAAGAAATGCTTGAAATATATCACTCTGTGTGTAACGCCTCTATATAAAATACTTTTCACTTTTTGAAATGAAATACTGAAATAAATGAACTTTTTGATGATATTCTAATTTTATGAGATACACCTGTATATAACAGAGGGGTGCTAAAATGGTGTAATCACATATTGACACTGAAGTTACTGGATTAATGAAGAATTATCAACAGAACCTGAACCTGCTTGTTGAATCCCTCATGGGCACCAAGTCCTAAATGCACTTAGTCCAGTTCAGATGAATACAGTGGCTGTTGAGCTAGCGTGGTTGAGAGCATGGCCCCACTGCCTTCCAACTATGCTGCTCAGACACGACAAATACATAATCAACTTTTGAATGATAGTACACACAGAGCAGGAGCCGGACTAATACATTTCTTCTCTGAAAGCTGCCAAGATGGAACTTCGAGCTTCTATACAGGAAGCAGAAGAAAGTGATGAGGCTGGTGACAGGAAATGGAGCATGTGATACAAAAAGAGAAATAATATTCACTCATTTCCTGTACACCTAAACCCGAAAGTGACATCATGGCCATTGCTGACATTCTGCAGGGTCTCCAAGGTGTAAGAGAGTTGGAGACAGCCGTGAGTACTCAATTGTGACTTGTGTTGTGAATGACAGGGCTAGTCTCCAGCCCACCATCATTCACAACAACACCAGCTGTCAGCTAGTACTCAATAGAATAGTAGGTGAGCAGGTCTATGATCAGTTGTCTGTCCTACAGGATTTGTCTGTATTCCAGTCTCAGTGGTTGTTCAACAGTGATACTACACTATTCTGATAACCGCATCAGGAAGATAATTCTGTCTATTTATTCCTTCATGGTTGTATCCCTGTTATTGTAATGGTAAAAAAATACCCATAAAAGGTACAAAAATGGCACAGATCATGAAGAGCTGGACTGAGCTAGATAATGGCAGAGCTGCAAATGTTGTTAGAAGAGAGGATACCGGCCGGAAAACAGGAAGGGAGGAGCATGCACAATATACTGTAGATACAAAATATCCAGCTGAATGAAAAGGGGGCAGTGGCTTCAGTGTTATACTAGAGTTTCCCTATAAGAACGCCTATAAATTGGGCTTCATAATGGGGTGGAGCTGACAGCCAACACAAGTAGAAAAATATGCTTTTATTTTCCAACCACAGCATGGATCTAAATAGGACAATTTGCTACATGTACTTGGTCCCTAGGGAATTCAACAAGGATTCTGGTGATACTTCTTTAACTCTCTGCATTTCCAGCAAACTTTTTCATAAAACAGGAATTCATGTTTCATGCAGCTGCCAGCTGCATAAAAGTGATCCCTCCCTGGCTAGTCCATAATCTGCTGTGCAATATTACAAATATTTTCTTGCTTATAGCATAATGAACATACAGTATGGTGCCAAAATGGGGCAGGCAGACATAGTTGTGGGAGAGCTACAGACTCAAACTTTTATTTTAATAAGGTATAGTGCGATTAAAGGATATATAAAGCTAGTGGAGATTTAGGGTTGCTTCTACCATGGGTTTGAGACAAATCCTGTAATTTTGAGATATGCAATCCTGGTAAATTGATATGCAGATTCACCTGAGTTTAGAAGGAGTCATAAGGGAGAAAGGGCACAAGGTAGCCATAGTGTCAGTGTCTTGGAATCCGCTGTGGAGAAATGATAAAGAAAGCTGACAAACTGCGTAGGGTTAGTTAAAAAATTATAAAATTTCACTTTAAAGTGGATGTAAACCCACCACCCACCCAGTATAAACTAATGACACAGTATTAATGTACAGTATATATACGTGCATGCCTCCTGCATCTATCCCTACCTTGCAAATGTCCTTCTTGTAAGCACTAGCAGCTCTGTAAAACTCTGAAATCAGAGGGTGTCTGTGTTTCCTGGAGTTAGGTGGGTGGAGTTGTGATGTCACTAGCCTCCCCACCCACCTCTATACTGAGATATTGAGGAGTGAGGGAGGGGGAAGTGTAAAACTTTCTCTGCTCTGTGAAGGAGATAAGCAAATTGCTTGTCGCTCACAGAGTAAGGGGCAGATCGACTGTGTATTTCCCTGTTAGTCAGACTTTCTTTTCATGAAAAAAGATAAGCCCATTACTCACAGTTGGATTAAATCTTTGTGGCAAGACTAGGCACAGATGACATAACATGCTATACTCTACCAGGCAGAATTATTAATTACTTTTTTTTTTCCGGGTTTACATCCACTTTAATTCTAAATGCTAGCTCTGTGACCAATCAATCTCTGTGCTGCCTTTTTAGTTAATATTGTCTTTAATTGTATTTTGTGCAAACATTTTTTTTTTTTTTTTGGCTGCAAGGCTTTCGTTTAAAAACGACTTTTGTTTCAGGAGGTGGCATTTTGGTGTTTTCATTTCTTTTGAGAGTATATCAGTTTTATTTTATGCTGCTGTGGATTTTTTTTTTTAGTTAACCTGCGTTTTCCTGCCAGTCTTTCCTGTAAAAAATAGACTTTTTTATTTTTTATATTGATATAACTCTATTTAAGTTTGGCGTGCTTAAGGGCTCTTTCACACGAGTGGGTCGTTCGGGTCCACCTGTCAGTTTTTCAGACGGACCCGAACGGACACTCCATTGTCCTCCTATGGAGCGACGGATGTCAGCGGTGACATGTCCGCTGACATCCAATCCTCTCCGATCTGCCAAAAACAAACGGATGGAAACCCTATTTTCCATCCATCTGGGGGATTGGATGAACACGGACAGACGGTCCGTGTTCATCCGGTCTTCCATAGAGGAGAATGGAGCTGTGACAGGTCCGTTTCTGCGTGGAGTGCAGAGACTGCCCTGTCATCCGCCGGCTCAGTGGGGATAAACGGATGGATCCCCGCTGAGCATAGGCCTTAAGCACAGCATTCACGTGTTGTTGACCTTATGTTCTTAGTGCGTGTCTTTCACATATGTTTGCAAATATTTTGCAAATAAAACCTCTGGCGTAAATGCAAATTGTTAGACAGTGTAATTTTTTGTTGAACAGTTGGTAAGGGTGCTGTGAAAAAATGTTGTTTTGTTTGGTCTGTGGACAGCACTTCCATGTTCATCTTATTTTAAATGTTAGAAATTAGGATGATTGTCGCTTTTATTCACCTCACATTATATCACCCACATTCACTGCACTCTCCTAGCCCATAGATAAAATAAACATTAGGCATACACCTGTGGGGAGGCGCAGCGTGGTGCAGTGACAGTAATTACACAGACTCCGGTTGCAGAGAATAGAACTTGTATTAATGCAAAATCCAGTAACTCAGAACAGACCCTGCAGGAAGGCACCTGATTGGAAACACTCACGGCATGTAGCAGCAATGTGTAGCAGAGCAGGTCTCAGATGTGCCGGCAGCGCCTGTCTTGAGGGGCAGAATGCGGCCTGGCCGGTCCAGACCCAAATGGGGAGGTCTCCAGGTAGGATGGCTTGTCCTTATCTTTCCCTACTCATCAGGAACCTCTCCCTGCCACTAATCATTGATCCCGTCAGACAGGTGACCAATCCCTACACTACCCACATGCAAAATGTGCACCAAGCCTAGGAGCCAGGGCCTTAAATAGGCTCTGCCTGACCCAAGATGGCTGCTAGAGTCACATGGGGTGGCAGCATGTAATGACCCTAGAAATCATAGAGGAACCATGTTCCTCTTGACTTCCACTGAAGAAAGTAGACTGCACCTGCCTACACACTTACAGTATCTCAAAAGGTGAGTACACCCCTCTCATTTTTGTAAATATTTTATTATATCTTTTCATGAGACAACACTGAAGAAATGACACTTTGCTACAATGTAAAGTAGTGAGTGTACAGCTTGTATAACAGTGTAAATTTGCTGTTCCTTCAAAATAACTCAACACACAGCCATTAATGTCTAAACCGCTGGCAACAAAAGTGAGTACACCCTTAAGTGAAAATGTCCAAATTGGGCCCAAAGTGTCAATATTTTTGTGTGGCCACCATCACAGGTATGCGCAGCCTATTGCATTAGGGCGTGCACACCAAAGCTCAAACAGTCTTCCTTGTGGCACTCTGCCCCACGACAGCACATGGTCTCTCTGCCTGCAGATTCAGAGTGAGAGAGAATGCTTCCACAATTCCCCTTTAAGCAGAGTCGCTCAGCAGGAGCTCTTTCTCATCTCCCCACTACCACACAGAGCAATGATGCTAATGCAAACGGGGTGATTATGGTATGCCCAGGCACACCCGGCACACCCTGTGTGCACACCTATGGCCGCCATTATTTTTGAGCACTACCTTAACCCTCTTGGGCATGGAGTTCACCAGAGCTTCACAGGTTGCCACTGGAGTCCTCTTCCACTCCACCATGACAACATTACGGAGCTGGTGGATGTTAGAGACCTTGTGCTCCTCCACCTTCCATTTGAGGATGCCTCACAGATGCTCAATAGGGTTTAGGTCGGGAGACATGCTTGGCCAGTCCATCACCTTTACTCTCAGCTTCTTTAGCAAGGCAGTGTTCATCTTGAAGGTGTGTTTGGGGTCGTTATCATGTTGGAATACTGCCCTGCATCCAAGTCTCTGAAGGGAGGGGATCATGCTCTGCTTCAGTATGTCACAGTACATGTTGGCATTCATGGTTCCCTCAATGAACTGTAGCTCCCCAGTGCCGGTAGCACTCATGCAGCCCCAGACCATGACACTCCCACCACCATGCTTGACTGTAGGCAAGACACACTTGTCTTTGTACTTCTCACCTGGTTGACACCATCTGAACCAAATAAGTTTATCTTGGTCTCATCAGACCACAGGACATTGTTCCACTAATCCATGTCCTTAGTCTGCTTGTCTTCAGCAAACTGTTTGGGGGCTTTCTTGTACATCATCTTAAGAAGAGGCTTCCTTCTGGGATGACAGCCACACAGACCAATTTAATGCAGTGTGTATTGTATGGTCTGAGCACTGACAGGCTGACCCCCCACCCCTTCAACCTCTGCAATGCTGGCAGCACTCATACATCTATATCCCAAAGACAATCTCTGGATATGACGCTGAGCACGTGCACTCAACTTCTTTGGTTGACCACGGCGAGGCCTGTTCTAAGTGGAGCCTGTGCTGTTAAACTGCTGTATGGTCTTGGCTATCGTGCTGCAGCTCAGTTTCAGGGTCTTGGCAATCTCCTTATAGCCTAGGCCATCTTTGTGTAGAGCAACATTTCTTTTTTTCAGAGAGTTCTTTGCCATGAGGTGCCACGTTGAACTTCCAGTGACCAGTATGGGAGAGTGAGAGCGATAACACCAAATTTAATACACCTGCTCCCCATTCACACCTGAGACCTTGTAACACTAACGAGTCACATGACACAGGGGAGGGAAAATGGCTATTTGGGCCCATTTTGGGCATTTTCACTTGGGGGTGTACTCACTTTTTTTGCCAGTGGTTTAGACATGAATTGCTGAGTGTTGGGTTATTTTGAGGGGACAGCACATTTGCACTGTTATACAAGCTGTACACTCACTACTTTACATTGTAGCAAAGTGTAATTTCTTCAGTTTTGTCTCATGAAAAGATATAATAAACTATAAATGTGAGGGGTGTACTCACTTTTATAAGATACTGTATTAGGCCTATTATTCTAGATGAAATCTGTTCTGTTGCTGGCCTGTGTTGCCTGACTGTGTGCTCTTTGTCTCTTATTAAGGGTGTTTTCTGAATGCAGTGGGCCTATCTACAAGATCATAAGTTGGGCCCCTTCCCCTTTCTGTGTCCAAACATGGGGCACCCTGGGATAGACAATAGAAACAAGGTCAGTGAATGATGGGTAAGGCAAGATTGCGTGAAACTGGGAATGTTCTAAAAGGGGATAATTATACAGAATATGTGTCTGTGTGCTGTATACACTGCAGGAAGAAAAACCTGGGTATCAGTGTGAGTTGAAAATGTCCCTGCGTTGGTGATATCATTGGAAAGGAAAAAATGCCCCTGCGTCAGTGTCAGTGAGGAGGTAAAGAAAGGTCCATATTAAAACTGAGAAAAAGAAAAGAAAGATCAAAAATCAAGGATAACATTGATATTAAACAATGATTTGGATACAATTAGTATAAAAGCATATAGGGAGCCTTACATTTAGACTGGATTAGAGCTATGGAGCATAAAATGATGGATTAGAATTTAAGAATGTCAGGGCTACATATGTGTGTTATAGGGTCTAAAGCCAGCCATAGATGGATACATCTATGGGCAAGCTGGTTGTATCTATCGATCAACTTCAGTACAACCAGGCTGTTGGGTTTTGTTCATATGACCACTGCCGCTAGCTATAACTGGCAGCAGTGAACGTTGTATTCTGACAGCGGGGAAACCACCTGCTGTCAGAATACAATAGTGCAGAGGGAGAGATTCTACCATCACCGCCGATTGTGTTAATGAGAGAATTTAGCAATTTTGCGTTGCATAATGTATATTCAGCCTAAAGCCTTGTACACACGGTGCGACGGTTGTATGAAAACGGTTGTACGACCGTTCGTCATACGATCATCCGACCGTTAGTACGTGCGATTAGAACAGCCTAAGTACGACGGTCGTACAACAGAAGTTGGATGAGCAAACTTGAAAACTTTGGTCGTACCAACAAGCGTTCATACAACCGTTGTACCGTGTGTGAAGAGAAGTTGGTCCAACAAGTTGTACTGTGCAAAACACGCATGCTCCAAGTCAGGAACGCCCGGAAGTGTCCGTTCATGTAAACCTACGTTCCTACTTCACAAATCACACGCACCTGAACTTCTCTTTATACGTTCGTAACACATCACTACGTTCGGCTTGGTTGTACGATCCCTTAGTGCATGTCAGTACGCGAGATACATCAGCCAACATACGATTTGGGCCATTGGGTCGTACGACCGTCGCACCGTGTGTACGAGGCTTTAGAAATAAATTTACTGGAAGGGCTGGAGTGAGGTATTGTATAGGTGGGGACAGATAAAGGATGAACTAAAAATAAAAGTCTGGGAGAATGAGAGATGGTAAAATGTGAAATTATCCCAATTAAACTTAAGTTTCTTTTTTCACTTTGGATAGAGTAAAGCCTCGTACACACAGGACAACGATCATACGTACGATCGTCGCAAATCGTATGTTGCATAATGTAACTTGCATACGGACTGCACTACACGATCGTACGACGACGGAAAGAACGTTCAGGTGCATGTAATTAGCATCCGGCCGTTCCTGACTTCTGAGCATGCGTGTTTTGCACAATACAACTTGTTGTACCAACTGCTCTGTACACACGATACAACGGTCGTATGACCGCTTGTTGGTACGACCAAGTTTTCTAGTTTGCTCATACAACTCCCTTGTACGACCTTCGTATGTTCGACTGTTCTAATCGCGCATACGAACAATCGATATCGCATACAACGGTTGTTAGTACAACCTGTTGTATACGATCGTCGTCCCGTGTGTACGAGGCTTAAGAGGGGTCTTAACCCCTGTCAGTTTTTTTCCATCTGTGTCCAATAGAAGCAATTTCCCTTCACTTCCTGTCCCACAGCCAAAACAGAGAGTGATAGAAAATCCCCCAAAGTGAAGGAATCCGTAGTTTTCCCCAGGGTTACTACAACTAGTGTCCCTATTGGAAGATTTCCCCTTCATTACTTTTCTAGATCTTCTTTCACTTTAACTTATAATAATAATAATGGTAAACAGGACTAATAGAGAGGGTGAATCTTCATAATGGTGGCACAGACAGCAATAAAAACCAACTGTTCAATTCCCTCTCCACTCTATCCAAAAAATAAAAATATATCCTTTTAGTTACACTTTAATAAGAAAATATGGAACTAGATGGAAATGTTACGCAGCGAGATATGTGCAGTGCAATGAAGGAGAGCTATACTGTGTTACTTTGTAAAGCTGAGCTTGTGCAACAGTAGGAGTATGGAAGGGAGCAAGGGAGAGATACTATGTAACAAAAAGAATGAATGGAATGTGCAGCAGTGAGAGTGAAGGAGAAAGCGTGCAGTAAAAGTGAATTAAGGGCTCATTCACATTATTGACTGTGTTACACTGCAGAAGCTGGAGGCAATGGAGCAACTGCATCATAAGTGGCAAATAACACTGTTTTATTTTTTTTATTCAACTTTATTAAAATGTCACAGTTTTTCACTTGACTTTACTTTATCAAATCATGCTGCTCTGAAAAAAAGTAGTGTATGTCTGACTTTTTTTTCAGTGCACACCACTGCGGTACAGTTGTGTGAACTGCATTAATAGAACTCAAGGCAAATTGCCTTGTTCTATGCTTTGGGACTGTATTGGGCTAGGTAGCCCAATGAATAATGTAATGAACTGGCCCTTACAAGTAGCATCCTCCCTCATGGAAAATGTCCTGTTGCGGTGGTGGCTGGTGAAGTTTTAAGAGGTGGGGCGCCAGGCCATTAATAAAATGGTATAAAAATATAAATAAATAAGCAACAGTCATTTTAAGCAACTTTTTTTTTTTTAATATAATCTTAATTTGAAATTATAACTTAGTTTATTTTAAAACATCATATTGAGCACATAAGAAAGTGAACAAATTAAAGTACTGTATATTTAAAGAAACACTGCAAGCAGCATAACTACCAGGGCTGGTACAAGGATTTTTGACACTCTAGGCGAAACCTCATTTTGCCACCCCTCCCTTGGCTCTACCCCTGACTCCACCCCCTTTTGCCTGGCCAGCCCGATCAGCGCCAATCAAATGTCACCGCAACGACTTCTCCAGGCTCCACCTGTCACCAAGCCCAGAGGGCTGATGCCAGGCGCCACACTATAGCCCGCTCAGATGACATGCCAGAGCAGCCTCGATGGGTGGGGGGGGGAGTGGATGTGCTGTCCAGCCTCTGTTCTCCATGTCCCATGGCACGCCAGGATGCGTCCTACACAGCGCCCTCCACGTGGGGGTGGAGGGCAGCTATGATGCTGGCCAGTGACTGTAGGGACATGCATAATGCACAGTGGCTTCCAGGGGGGGGGGTGTGTTGCTGCCAGCCGTGGCTCTCCTCTCCACTTCACTGACATGATCGAGGCAGAGCGGCTTCCAGGGGGGGCTGCTCCTCTCCAATGCTCGACTGCACTGATGACATGATCGAGGCAGGTGCCAGCCACGGCTCTCCTCTCTGATGGCATGAATCAATGCAGAGCAGCCAGTGACAGGTCAACAGTGTCCAGGCACCCTAGGTGGCCGCCTACTCTGCCTAGTGGTAGAGCTGGCCCTGAAAACCACTAGAGTCTGCAGTAGTGAGGTGTGTCCTGGCATCATCCTGTGGTATCATCCTGTGGTTTGACAACTTACCTGGAGTCCTCTGAACACATACACCGCTTCACTTCTTTATGAAGATCTGGTTAGCACTACAGAGCTAAGCAGGACTAAGCTCATGGTTTGCCTACTTCTGGCACCATTACCGCTATAGCAGGCTGTAGTGGTTATTGTGCTTGGAGTGTTTCTTTAACTGCTTCCCGATCGCCCGGCAGCAGCATGGCTCCACTGTGCGAATCGTCATCATCTGACGGCGGGCGCGGGAGCGTGTATTGTGGGCGTGCTCATGCACTCACTGGCTAGCGGGGGGAGCCAACCAATCAATATAAGCTTATTGCGTTTTTTTTTTTAGCAAAGATATGTAGCAGAATACATATTGGCCTAAACTGAAGACATTTTTGGATATGTATTATAGAAAAAAATAACAAATATAGTGTTTCTTTCAAATTTGTCGCTGTTTTTTTGTTTATAGCACGTTTGGGTACAACGTCGCACGACCAAACATTTGTCAGTTAAAGCGACACAGTGCCGAATCGCAAAAAGTGCTCTGGTCAGAAAGGGGGTAAATCCTTCTGGGGCTGAAGTGTTTAATGAAGGTACAACATTTAGCAACTCACATGGTTGATGATTAAAGAAGGCACATCTAAGTACGCAGGCATCCGGGTAAAGCTGTCCACAAAGACCGTCCTCCGCACCGCCATCAACGTCATCCCTTCCACAATTGGCTCCACAAGTGCTTCAAGCCTCGCTTTCAGATCGCTCTACTGAATGGTAGTCTTCCCGGTCACGATTGCAGACTGACAGCGGTGAGAGCTGGTAGTGTGGAGGACGGTCTATGTGGACAGCTTTACCCCTGGTGCCTGCATACTTAGATGTGTCCATTTTATTCATCTACCATGTGTAACCATATTGCTACACTTATAGCTCGTACACACGGGACGACGATCGCGCGTACGACCGTGTTGAATCGTACGTTGACGGTCGTATGTAGCCTACTGACATGCACACGACGGTCGTGTGTGCAATACCATCTACTTATTTTACCTGTGTAGATTCATACGTCCGTGGTCCCCATTTCGACAGGTGTATCTGGCAGGAGGTGTGATGGTCGAGAGTGGCGACAGTCAGACGTTAGCACTGGCCCTTCTGATGGTAAGTCATCTCGCTAGACTTTCGCTCCGAACTTCGTGAACACCTCGGTTAACACCTTCCCTACTGCAACTACCGCCACGCCTCCTGCCAGAAACACCTGTCGAAATGGGCCTACGGACGCATGAATCTACACGGAAGAAATTAGTAGTTGGTACACTCAACGATTTACAACATGGAAGTAATTTGTGAAGTCGGGGTCTTCCTAA
>BLSH010484285.1:305193-319948 GCA_018402905.1 Glandirana rugosa | reverse complement strand
TTCTCCCGGCTTATTTATACTTTTTTGACACAGTTTGAAGATGATTTTAGAACAGTTCTATGGCCTCTAATGTTAATTAATACTTTTCAGACCCAGTTTGAAGATGATCCACATACACCTCCATTTTTGCTTTTTTATGTTTTTATTTTTTTTTAAATATTTAAAGTTATTTCCCTGTCCCCATTTCTTTGTAGGGCACTTGTCCCACCCTTACCCCCATTTTCCTTCCTTTTGCAGACCTCTAGGACCTT
This sequence comes from Glandirana rugosa, assembly GCA_018402905.1. NCBI lineage: Eukaryota > Metazoa > Chordata > Amphibia > Anura > Ranidae > Glandirana > Glandirana rugosa. The sequence goes on along the minus strand of BLSH010484285.1, from coordinate 319,697 downwards.
CCTGGACTTTTTTTACAGCATTTTTAAGAATTTTCATTAAAATTACCAGAACCCCGGACCCGAACCCGGACTTTTTTTGAAAAGTCCGGGTCCGGGTCCCGGACACCCTAAAGTTCGGTACGGACCCGAACTTTACAGTCCGGGTTCGCTCAACTCTAGTCTTAACCCGTCAGTTTTTTTCCATCTGTGTCCAATAGAAGAAATTTCCCTTCACTTCCTGTCCCACAGCCAAAACAGAGAGTGATAGAAAATCCCCCAAAGTGAAGGAATCCGTAGTTGTCACCAGGGTTACTACAACTAGGTTCCCTACTGGAAGATTTCCCCTTCATTACTTTTCTAGATCTTCTTTCACTTTAACTTATAATAATAATAATAATGGTAAACAGGACTAATAGAGAGGGTGAATCTTCATAATGGTGGCACAGACAGCAATAAAAACCCACTGTTCAATTCCCTCTCCACTCTATCCAAAAAAATAAAATATATCCTTTTAGTTACACTTTAAGAAGAAAATATGGAACTAGATGGAAATGTTACGCAGAGAGATATGTGCAGTGCAATGAAGAAGAGCTATACTGTGTAACTTTGTAAAGCTGAGCTTGTGCAGTAGGAGTAGGAGTATTGAAGGGAGCAAGGGAGAGATACTATGTAACAAAAAGAATGAGAGGAATGTGCAGCAGTGAGAGTGAAGGAGAAAGCGTGCAGTAAAAGCGAATTAATGGCTCAGTCACATTATTGACTGTGTTACACTGCAGAAGCTGGAGGCAGTGGTGCAACTGCATCATAAGTGGCAAATAACACTGTTTTATTTTTTTTATTCAACTTTATTAAAATGTCACAGTTTTTCACTTGACTTTACTTTATCAAATCATGCTGCTCTGAAAAAAAGTAGTGTATGTCTTACTTTTTTTTCAGTGCACACCACTGCGGTACAGTTGTGTGAACTGCATTAATAGAACTCAAGGCAAATTGCCTTGTTCTATGCTTTGGGACTGTATTGGGCTAGGTAACCCAATGAATAATGTAATGAACTGGCCCTTACAAGTAGCATCCTCCCTCATGGAAAATGTCCTGTTGCGGTGGTGGCTGGAGAAGTTTTAAGAGGTGGGGCACCAGGCCATTAATAAAATGGTATAAAAATATAAATAAATAAGCAACAGCCATTTTAAGCAACTTTTTTTTTTTAATATAATCTTAATTTGAAATTATAACTTCGTTTATTTTAAAACATCATATTGAGCACATAAGAAAGAGAACAAATTAAAGTGCTGTATATTTAAAGGAACACTGCAAGCAGCATAACCACCAGGGCTGGTCCAAGGATTTTTGACACTGTAGGCGAAACCTCATTTTGCCGCCCCCCCCTTGGCTCTACCCCTGACCCCACCCCCTTTTCCCTGCCCAGCCCGATCAGCGCCAATCAGATGTCACCGCACCGACTCCTCCAGGCTCCACCTGTCACCAAGCCCAGAGGGCTGATGCCAGGCGCCACACTATAGCTCGCTCAGATGACATGCCAGAGCAGCCTCGATGGGTGGGGGGGGAGTGGATGTGCTGTCCAGCCTCTGATCTCCATGTCCCATGGCACGCCAGGATGCATCCTACACAGCGCCTTCCACGTGGGGGTGGAGGGCAGCTATGATGCTGGCCAGTGACTGTAGGGACATGCATAATGCACAGTGGCTTCCAGGGGGGGGGGTGTTGCTGCCAGCCGTGGCTCTCCTCTCCACTTCACTGACACGATCGAGGCAGAGCGGCCTCCGGGGGGGGGGCTGCTCCTCTCCAATTCCCGACTGCACTGATGACAGGTGCCAGCCACGGCTCTCCTCTCTGATGGCATGAATCAATGCAGAGCAGCCAGTGACAGATCAACAGTGGCCAGGCGCCCTAGGCAGCCGCCTACTCTGATTAGTGGTAGAGCTGGCCCTAAAAACCACTAGAGTCTGCAGTAGTGAGGTGTGTCCTGACATCATCCTGTGGTATCATCCTGTGGTTTGACAACTTACCTGGAGTCCTCTGAACACATACACTGCTTCACTTCTTTATGAAGATCTGGTTAGCACTACAGAGCTAAGCAGGACTAAGCTCATGGTTTGCCTACTTCTGGCACCATTACCGCTATAGCAGGCTGTAGTGGTTATTGTGCTTGGAGTGTTTCTTTAACCGATTCCCAATCGCCCGCCGTGGATTGACGGCAGCAGCATGGCTCCACTGTGCGAATCGTCATCATCTGACGGCGGGAGCGTGTATTGTGGGCGTGCTCATGCGCTCACTGGCTAGCGGGGGGAGCCAACCAATCAATATAAGCTTATTGCGTTTTTTTTTTAGCAAAGATATGTAGCAGAATACATATTGGCCTAAACTGAAGAAATTTTTGGATATGTATTATAGAAAAAAATAACAAATATTGTGTTTCTTTCAAAATTGTCGCTGTTTTTTCGTTTATAGCACAAAAAATAAAAACCGCAGAGGTGATCAAATACCACCAAAAGAGAGCTCTATTTGTGGGGAAAAAAAGGACGTCAATTTTGTTTGGGTACAACGTTGCACGACCGAACATTTGTCAGTTAAAGCGACGCAGTGCCGAATCGCAAAAAGTGCTCTGGTCAGGAAGGTGCAAGATTTAGCAACTCACATGGTTGATGATTAAAGAAGGCACATCTAAGTATGCAGGCATCCGGGTAAAGCTGTCCACAAAGTCCATCCTCCGCACCGCCATCAACGTCATCCCTTCCACAATGCGCTCCACAAGTGCTTCAAGCCTCGCTTTCAGATCGCTCTACTGAATGGTAGTCTTCCCGGTCACGATTGCAGACTGACAGCGGTGAGAGCTTGTAGTGTGGAGGACGGTCTATGTGGACAGCTTAGCCCGGGTGTCTGCATACTTAGATGTGTCCGTTTTATTCATCAACCATGTGTAACCATATTGCTACACTTAGAGGCACCTCTCTTCTCTTTTATACTCTCTAACTCCTGCTGGATTTTGCTTCTAATCCCCTTGTGGAGGCTGCCATTTGTGGATGGACATTTTATGGTTATCATATTGCTATAATCTTTTTATATGGACTATAAACTGAAAGACTTATGAATACACGTGGTTGTGCAATGAAACATTGTGTCCATTATTTCTTATGGGGAAATTCGCATTGCTATACAAGTGCTTTGGATTACAAGCATGTTTCCGGAACTAATTATGCTAGTAATCCAAGGTTTTACTGTATTTTTAATGTGGCCCCTGAACCTGAATGAAAAGACCCTTTACCTGATGTACTTTATTTTTTCAAATTATTTCTTGCACAGCTTCCTGTGCATTTTTTGACAAACGTTTGACTATTAGGCCTTACACACACGGGCGTATGTTAAAAAATAAGCAAAACGTCGGACCCGATGTCAGGGGATTTTTTTTCGGCGTTATGCATTGGCGTTTGTGAGCGTGAGTGAGCGTCGGCGTCAATAGGCATTTTTTAAAAAACAATTTTTTCAACCTAAATACGTCGGTGTCAAAAACGCTGATTAATGTCGGCTGGGCGTTAGTGGGCGTTAGTGCGCGTTTTGCGGTGTTGGCGTCAAGAACGGCAAAACGCCTTGGAATGCACTGGCAGTGGGTTCTACTATCAGCTCACTAACATTGACAACCTCTACAGCTCAAAAACGTCAGCGTTTTTATGGGGCCATTGACTAACATGGAGAGCTGCAAAAAATGCCAAAAAACGTGGCGTCAAAAAACGTCCGTGTGTATGAGGGCTTAGCCCTTAAAATGGCTGGCATTTGCTAACAGCATTCACCCCCCACCCCCATACATATCAGTGTGATTTACTGCTAAGTTTGGGTTTAAAAGAACTTTAAGAAGGATTCACCCTTGACGAATCAAATTTCATCAGAATTGCCAATCTCAGGATCAGGAGCATTATTTGTCCTGCTTGTGCTCTTCTTACTTGTATAGCCCCATTGTGAGGATCTGTCACATTGGGGTTTCGTTTTCTCCTTGTTGTTTCAGAGGATTTACTAATGAAATCAATGGGTGTGACACAGAAACAGTCTGCAATGCTGATGCTTTTATTACCCTCCAGCCAAAACTCAGTTGTTGGTTTTATTGAATGGACTTTTCTTTAAGCCTGTAATAAAATGCAGCACTCACTGTAACAACATTCCATAGGATTACAACTCTGCACATAGTACTCACATTTACTATTATTTATATCTTCAGAACATTCTCTGCACAGGAATGAATGCCGCATAGAAAGGCCCTAAATGCGTTATATGGTCTTGGCTCAAATTTCAATCACTTCTTGCAGAGTGCTCTACAATGCTCATTATACACTCACATGTAGTTGAAAGGAAAAAAAAAGCAAAGGGCGATGAATAGTAAGCTGACAAATTAAGGATGCTTGTCTGTTCTGATACCAGGTAATGTCGCCAACTGCGATAATGGCAGGAGCAATGAAGAAACACTGGTAAGCTAACTAAAACTGGTACATGGGGCCACCTACAGTGCCTTGAAAAAGTATTCATACCTCTTGAAATTTTCACATTTTGTCATGTTACAACCAAAAACGTAAATGTATTTTATTGGGATTTTATGTGATAGACCAACACAAAGTGGCACATACAAGGAGAAAAAATATTGCGCTATCCCAATACTGTGTAACTTGGTAGATAAATACGTGATTTAAATAAAGCAGCTAACACAACAATATTCCTGAATTGCTTATATAACCTTAAAAATCATAAAGTGCACTGTGCACCTCCACCATGTGTGTAAAAATACTCTTACCAGAGATAAAAGGTTAATGAGCACAGAAGATAGTTGACCAGAGTGCTCCGACAGGCCTCAGCATAACCTTAACGATATTTCCACATCCGGAACTTAGAGCATAGTGCTAGACAGACAGGTCCACCTCACCCACTTGGACCTGCCTGTCTAGCACTATGCTCTAAGTTCTTTTGATTGGAATTCCATATCGCTTGTTTATCGCCTGTACAATGTAAGTGTGGTTCTTTTAATAAATTACCACTGGTCAACAGTATCACACTATGTAGACCTTTATATTCCATTGAGGTACGTTGATTTTGGGGTTGCCAGTGTTCCGTGAGATCTGTCTGTGGATGACTTGTCTCCAACAAGGCCGGATGTGGAAATATCTTTAAGGTTATGCTGAGGCCTGTCGGAGCACTCTGGTCAACTATCTTCTGTGCTCATTAACCTCTTATCTCTGGTTTGAACAATTCAAACTGTGTAAAGAATAGCTGGTTGTTAAGAAGCGCACCGGGAAAAGGCCGCCCGCCTTCTTAACAACCATGACTCATCATCTGTCAGCTGGCTTCTCCACTGACAGATGAATGTATTGCCCGGCAATAGAAAAATGTTCAGAAAAATTGCGTGGGGTTCCCCCCAAAATTCATAATGGACCCTTATCTGAGTATGCAGCCTGGCAGGTCAGAAAAGGGGGGGATTGAGCGAGTGCCCCCCCTCCTGAACCATACCAGGCCACATGCCCTCAACATGGGGGGATGGGTGCTTTGGGGTGGGGGGGCTCTGCAAGGGCCTCATCCCCACCACTGTGGCCAGTGGTTGTGGGAGTCTGCGGGCAGGGGGCTTATTGGAATCTGGGAGCCCACTTTGGCATGGGGACCCCCAGATCTCAGCCCCCCTATGTGAATGAGTATCGGGTACATAGTACCCCTACCAATTCACAAACAAGTGTCAAAGAGTAATAAAAACACAGAGACAGTTTTTGACAAATGCTTTATTAAAAATTAAAAACAATATCCCACAATATATATCCATCATCAATCATGCAGCCAGCCACACCCATTAAAAAAACCGCTCTCTTTGTCACAGAGGTCATCTGCCTACTGCATGCTCCTCCATTTGACAGTTCTTATACAGGTAAGGGGCGGAGCCACCTGTCTACATCACCTGGTGGTACTGCCCCTTCTGACGTCACGGACCCAACATAAACCGGTCTGTGGCATCAGAAGGGGGGGGGGGTGCCACCAGGTGACGTAGACAGGGGACCCTGTTAAAGGGGGCTTCCAGATTCCGATAAGCGCCCTGCCTGCAAACCCCCACAACCACCAGCCACAGTGCACTTGCAGAGTACCCCCACCCCAAAGCATCCACCCCCCCCCCATGTTGAAGAGGTTATATTCCCCGTTTGCACAGTTGTACCTCCAGGTTAGCCTACAATAAGGCTCACCTGTAGGTAAAATGAATAGCTCCTAAAACTGTAGGGTTTAGGAGATATTCACCCTGCATGCAGCCACTGACGTCAGTGGCGCATATGCTCTGAAGGTCTGGTGGATGGTGCCTTGCCGGCACCGGCCACTCACAGCGCCAGAGCCAGCAAGCCCAGAAGAATCGCTGAGGGAACTTGTCAGCTCCCTCAGCAGTGACCAGGAGGCGGTGTGGGTGCGTCATTCTAAGGTAAGTATTTCATAATGAGCTAGTATGTGGTGCATACTAGCTCATTATGCCTTTGCCTCGCATGCTTTTTTTTTTTTCAGGGCATACAACCGCTTTGAGGGCATGGGGCATAGAGCTTCCTTTTGGTGGTATTTGATCACCTCTGCGGTTTTTATTATTTGCGCTATAAACAAAAAAACCGACCATTTTGAAAAAAAAAACAATATTTTTTACTTTTTGCTATAATACATATCCAAAAAAAAAATGTATTCATCAGTTTAGGCCGATATCTATTCTTCTACATATTTTTGGTAAAAAAAATCGCAATAAGCGTATATTGATTGGTTCGCGCAAAAGTTATAGCGTCTACAAACTATCATTATTATTATTTTTCTTTTTACTAGTAATGGCGGTGATCTGCAATTCTTAGCGGGACTGTGATGTTGCGGCAGACATATCGGACACTTTTGACACTTTTTTGGAACCACTGACATTTATACAGCAATCAGAGCTATAAATAGCCACTGATTACTGTGTAAATATCACTAGCAGGTAAGGGGTTCACACTAGGGGGCGATAAAAAGGTTAACGGTGTTCCCTGTCAGTGTGTTCTAACTGTATGGGGGCTGCGATGACTGGGGGAGGAGAGATATCGCTGCTTCCATTTACTGGGAACAGAAGATCACTCTCCTCTGCTTGTTTTCATGGATGCCTGTTCTGTCACTGTGGGGGAGCGATCATGGGTGGCCGGCGGACATAGAGTCCGCCCCATCTGCTGCTTGGCTCCCCCCGCTAGCCAGTGAGTGCCCCCACAATACACGCTCCTGTGCCAATCCATGGCGGGTGGTTGGCAACTGGTTAACAAACATTAGATGTGATGGCTACATTTGTTTTATTTTCTTAGGGCTTTTTTCCCCTCTGTTTTCACCTGGCGATCCAGTCAGTAACATACCTTCTGTTTTAGAGTGCTGCCACTCTAGATGAAGAAGAAAAATGGACACCTTTGAACAGAATAATTGTCAATCTGAGGGAGGGGAGTATTAGATGGACTAATAAAATTTTTTATAAACCAACGTTGTAAGTAACCCTGTCAGTGTTAACTGGTTTGTTTCAACCCTCTAACTTCCTCATCTGCAAGACAGCTTGTTCTGTTGAAAAACAACAGACTCACTGACTGGATCACCAGGCCAGGTGAAAATATAAGAAAGAAAGCCTAAAAAAGGAAAACTAATACAGCCATCAAGTCTAAGAATTGGTAAGCTGCAATATAATAAATGTTTGGTTTTGGGTTTAGTCCCTTGTGCTGATTTTTTTGTTTTGTTTTTCTTAGGTAACCTTAAGCCAGTACACACAGGCAGAATGTCGGGAGACATTTGCCAGGACAACAAATACCGGCCAACATTCTGCCCGTGTGTATGCTGGTCTATCCGACGGAGAGTGCTGATAAGAGTGTTCTGGCGGGTGGTGTCAGTCCCCCTGTCAGAACACAACAGCTTAGCGGGGAAGATCGCTGGACTAACCTTGCATGGTTAGTATAGCGGCTCCTGACTGGAGCTTTCAGTTTTTTTTTCATGCAACCAGCAGGTGTGTACCCTTCTTTAGGCTTTTATTGGATTCTAGCAAGCTGCACGCTATAGAAAGCTGTGAAATAATGAAGGGTTGAATAAGGAGAAATTAGAAAATAGACTGCTCATTTTACCGCGATTTTGATGCGACTTGAAGCAATGCCTGTGTAATCCTGAGATCTATGGACCTCAAGTATCATCAAAGTCAGATAAAAGTAGTGCAGGGGAGCATCTCAGGATTTGCCATCAACTGGTCCAAATCAGTGCTTATGCCGCTAGACCCACTTGTGACACCTCTCCCAGAGAGGGCAGCACAAATTGCCATAATGGACTCCTTTAAGTACCTGGGGGTCATGGTGTCTAAAGATCCAGCAGACTATCTGTCACTTAACTTAGCTCCCCTATTAAATAAACAAAAACTCAAAGGTAATAGCTGGTGCAAACTGCCGCTATTGGTGATAGGTCATGTAAACCTTATAAAGATGGTGTGTGCCCTGCAGCTATTATATATTTTTCATAATACACCCATTTGTATTTTGAACAAATGGTTTAAACGTATAGATTCCCAATTTCAGGATCTTAAATGGAGAAGGGGCAAGCCCGTATAAGTCTAAATACCCTCCAATATGGTAAGGATCGGGGTGGTCTGGCGGCCCCTCACTCCAAGATGTATTTCCTGGCCTCCCAGCTGCAACAGTTTGCGGGCTGGGGTGCTGAGGATAAGTTGGATCCAACTGCTCAGTTGGTGCCCTGAACTGTTCCAAAGCTCCCAGCCATATCACACTTGGAAATGGATCTCCCAGGCATACTTCACTCTTCACCTACAGGGGACTTGGTTAAAACAGTATGAAAAACAACTAAACAGGCACTGACTATTTCTGGTATGATGGAGTTTACTCCACTATGGCACAATCCCAGTTTCACAGAAGTTAATAAGCTACAGGGGTTCTCCTTATGGAAGAAACAGGGGATATGGTTCCTCCATCAACTGTAGTCCAATGGCACCTTAAAAACTTTTGAACAGTTGCGTAATGAATTCTTGCTCACTAATGGCCAATGTTATCAATACCTCCAGGTTCTGCATGCCTTGCAAGCCCAAGCGCAAGTGACACCCCTCTCTATATCCTCCTCCCCCACGATACAAAATCTTATACGGGCCACTTCCCGTAAGGGTCTAATTTCCCACATGTACTCTGTCCTTATGTCAACCATCCAAAACCCCTCCTTACTTAAATGCAGGTCTTCATGGGTCACAGACATAGGAGAGATAGACGATGAGCAGTGGGACATGGCATTAGAATCCCTCCCAGTAGTCTCAGTTTCTGCCTCCTAAAAACTTTCTGAACTCTTCATCCTTCATAGGTCATATCGTACTCCAGCCAAACTGTTTGCTTGGGGCAGAAGAGACAGTCCTCTCTGCCCAAAGTGTGTAGCTCACACAGGTGACTTTATACATATGACCTGGAAATGTCCCAAACTGGCAAGATACTGGGCTGAGGTCATTCAAACCATTACTGAAGTAGCTCAACTTCCTATCCCCTTTACCTGGTGTGCCCATAGACAAGGAGATGTTCCCTAGAAGCATATACTACATGATCACAAGACTGCTATATCTAGTCAGGAAGTTGATAGCAAGATTATGGATATTGCATTCCTCGCCTACTAAAACCCAAGGGATACATTGCGTCAACAACACCCTCCTTAGAGAACAGCTGGCTTACCTTCACCGCAATGCATCTCAAAAGTTTGATCTTATATGGCAAAACTGGCTATCTAATACCTCAGTAACCCCGGTACAACTGGTTAGAGACAGACTGCTGTTGATGTAAGTCTAACAGGAAGTCTTGAGCATGATCTCCTAGGATTAGGGCATAGTATGTTTGACACATATGAGCAAAAAGGATTTAGGTACCCTAGTAAGCCCGATAATAAACCTAGGTAGTCTACAAAGTTTATCCACCTTATAATACTTTATGGAAATCCCAGGGAAGGGGGGAAAAGGAGGGAACAAGCACAGATTGGAAGTCATGTATGATTTTCTCATTAATTAAATGCTGCCATTCTTGAGATGTATTAAAATGACTATACCCATTTGATACATATTACTTTGCTATTCTGGACAAATCAATTGTAATGCTGTACACTCTACTATGGATACTGTAATAAGTGCATGTGCATTCTTGTTTGACGGCAATAAAATATTGTTTTGATTTAAAAAAAAAGTAGTGCAGGGACTACTTTGAAGACGCTGCGACTTGAAGTCACACAGATATGAATGGTACTCATTGAAAATCATGGGGTACGACTTGTCATGCGACTTTGCAGTCCCAAGTCGCAGGACAAGTAGCACAAGTGTGAAAGGGGCCTTACTTCATTATGATCTCCGACCTCCAGTCATTACAGGATATGTTTATGAACACCTACATCCTATATATAAGTAAGCGCGGATTTTAAAGACAACCAAGGCTAGGTTCACACTAATGTAGGTGTGGGACGGTGCGTAAATTGCACGCAATTCCAAACCTACAAGCACCCGCAGCCTAAATGCACCGCACGTTTGCATATGTGCAGGGGTGCCATTCATTTCTTAAAGGCACCTCTGCGCATCTGAAAACGCAGCACATTTTTGGATGCATGAAACTGCATGGTGCAAAATTCACGCATCTTAGAAAATGTGCATTTGCCGCAGGTACAGCAGGCCATACAAATTAATAGGCTGCTGTGCCCGGGCATACACTGTGTGGCTCGGCCCCACCACCGTTTTCTCGTCACTGGATTTGTTTGACAGCAGCAGGAGCCAATGGCTCTCGAATTCCATCAATCTACCCTATGAGGAGGGAGAACAATGGCGGGGCAAAATTGGGCTCATGTAAGTATTTAAAGTGATTGTAAAGGCAGAAGGTTTTTTATCTTAATGCATTCTATGCATTAAGATAAAAAAAAAAAACCTTCTGTGTGTGGCAGCCTCCCCAGCACCTGCCTTATTACTTACATGAGCCCCTTCTCTCTCCAGCAATGTCCACGATCCCCTCAGCCGTCCAGTACACTCCTCCCGATTGGCTAAGACACAGCAGCAGCGCGATTGGCTCCTGCAGCTGTCCATCAAAGTCTGTCAGCCAATCAGGGGAGAGGGGGGATGGGGCCAGGTCGGGGCTCCGTGTCTGAATGGATACACGGAGCTCTGACTCGGCTTGTGTGCCCCCATAGAAAGCTATGGGCTGAGGGGGCACTCGAAGGAGGGAGGGGCCAGGAGCAGCAAAGAGGGCCCGAGAAGAGGAGGATCCGGGCTGCTCTGTGTAAAATGAACTGCACAGAGGAGTTAAGTATAACATGTTTGTTACTTTTTTTTTTTTAAAAAAGCGAGACTTTACAATCACTTTAAGGAGGCTGGGAGGGAGCTTCACCCAAGAAGATATCTTACTTTAATGCAGAAAATGCATTAAGGTAAAAAAAAACCTTTAGCCTATACAACCACTTTAAGGATTCTTCTAGAGTAGTATGTTTGATAAAGGCTGGTTTATCTAATGTTTGTGAGAATGCACTTTTTTCCCTGTTCTTCATACAATGATTGAAGTGTCTTGTGCCCTGGCTAAAATTAATTTGCAAACTCAAGATATTCTCCCAAACATTAATGAGGTACTACAGTCACTGATACAGCACAACATATAAAACTCAGCCTCCTAAGATTACATGGTCTTAGAAGATGGCGTGAGCTTTACAGTACTTTTCTGTACTGTGCACTGAAATGGTAGCATCTCTGCACCAGAACTACAGTCATTGTGCCATGCCAGTGGCAGCTTAGATACAGTATATGCTTTTGCTAACCGGGCGAAAATTTCCATTTTGTGAATGATCGGCCGATTTTCTACTCGTTGATGCCCAGCAAGTAATACCCGATATCGATATTGTGAATGAAAAAGACTGATTGAAAAAATGGACAATTTGCATCGTATCATTTGCGAACGAACGATATTCTATTCGTTGGTGTGAAGGTCGTCAGTAAAAAATCTCTTGAACATTATCACGCATGAGCAGAACTCATGGGTTAATGTTGGCGACGATTTCGACCAACAAACGCTGTTTTGTTGGTCGGCAGTCGAGCGATCGGCCAATTTTCTAACCGTGCATTCCTGCTATAAGTTTCACTACCCTCTGAGTCCTTAAAACTATAATAATATATCTTTAAGAAACAGGAAAACACAAATAATTTGATAACAGAATATTTAACACTAGTAATAAATAAAAATGTGTTTATAATAAATTACTGGCACGTCTTTCCCTGGCAGATTGATTGCAGAGATTGCTCTGTACAGGAGGTGATATAAACCGTAGGAGGTTGGGCTTCTATCCAGGAATATATTCAGCAACACACTTCCACTGGGGATAAATAATATAAAGACTGCATCTAGAAAATGAGGGTGTGCAGTCACCTTATAGTGTAATTCCTTGTGAACTATATCTGTCAAATGTCTGTTTTCAGATTCACAAAATAACATGGCTTATCAAAAACAATATTTGCCCAGATATAAGCAGACCTTGATATGGTTGGGATGGGTGAAGAAAAAGGTGTTTGTTCTTGCAAGACTGATTCCTGAATGAGAGAACTGGACTCATAACCACTTTCACTTTCAATGGATTTAATTGAAGTATTTAAAAGTACAAATGGTAACATCAACATGCAGGCAGCTATATAATAAGTGCACAATAAATTACCAGAATTGTAGCCACCGATGACCTAGATTCGTGTTGGAGCATAACAGAAGATTGTGGATATATAGAGCAATAAACTTGATGATGTAAAGGTGAATCCTAGCTATCTTGAAGGGCATTAGGTGGCTTCAGTGAGGAAGATGGCAGAAAAAATAAAAGAGCTCCAAAGATAGGGAGGTGGAAAAAGGTATCAGAGAGGAATGTAGAAGAGAGTGAAACACTATAGAAAAACACTATAAGTGAAACACTATAGAAAAAAGAAAGAAAATGGAAGGAAGAATGGGGGGGGGGGGGGTTAAGGGTGACATTGAAGGCCCCCAGTTGAGGTCTTTACAACTTGGCACGTACAGGGATGAATAACTTGCTACAGGTAAAAGTTTAAAAACGTTGGTCCAAATCCTTGCGAGCATGGGACAAGTCCATTTTATGTGTAAGGCATCTCCTGAGAAAATACAGCCACCATTATAACCACATTCAGTGTTCTAATGAGGAAAGTTGCAGTGTCAAAAATTCTTAGGGCCTACCAGACAAGCAGGAAATTACATTTCTTGGGGTGTTCTGTACACCAACTGTGTACTGAGTGCCTCCAGGTTGCCATTACTTGGTTTATGTGAAATACTTTTATTAGCATCCACTAAGATAAAGTATAGATAAAAAGAATAGGAATATACCAAAAGCAAAATCATTTCACTCACTTCTATTCATATACTTCTTGGTAGCATTGGCCGATTATCATGATGTGTATGGGTACCTTGAGGCCTCATCAGACACAGCTGTCTAGTCGGTTAAATGGTGCATGCCATCCATCATCTAGTGGATTTGTCTAGTTTTAGCAACTTCTGGGAAAAAACAGAATTCAATAGTTGGTGTTTAGTTTTGGAATATAAACAAAATGTATGAAGTTCAGTCATATTATACATTATGCTTCATTGTATTTTTTTTATTTTAAGTTCATTGGTTTTTGAAAGCAAATGAAGAAATGATTTGCAGTTGTCATGTCAGGTCTTTACATCCAGCATACATACATTCAGTGCCTTCTCAGCTGTTCAGACTTAAATATTTCCTCTTGCCCTCTAAAGCTACTACAGCCATATGCTTTACATTCTCCATATGTTACAGGGAGAGCCAGTATCAAGGTTTATTGGTTACTGGGCCATAAGAATGAAACAAGTGTGTTCTTCATGCCATACTTGACCTTTATGTATGATTGCAGCTTTCTTGACCACCAAATGATAAAATGTGAGTCTCTACCACAGTGACATGGAACAAACGTACTTTATTTATCCATAAGGTATGAGTGAAACTTAATGCAGCAACAGAGGCAGCGTCGGCCCTACCATGGGTCCCAGTGGGTCCATTGGACCCAGGCGGTACTTTGAGAGGGGCAGCAAATTGATCCACGGCCACCTCTCCTTTTCTTCTATTTACCCAGTAAACTGACGACCAAGATTTTTTTCCAGCAGTTTTGTGTTTCATGATGACAACTCCCCCCCCCCTCCCCCCGGCCTGCTCCGCCTGCCCCAATACTAAACTATCCTGCTCCTATATTATCCTAGTCTGTCCATATACCAAAAACAAAAACACTAGAGAGCCAGAGCTACCCAAACAATCTCATATAGCAGTTAGCATAAATTCTAGGCAGGAATAACAAACAATGATGAAAAAAATGCAGCACTTGAAATTTCATATAAAACAGATCATATAAATAAACTGGTAAAAAAAAAGTCCACAAAGTGCATGTGTATCGGGAGCAATAAAAACAGTGCTGGGAACCAGCACACCACAGTCGTGACAAAAATAACGAGGGCTATGTGTACGTGAAA
>BLSH010484285.1:249120-296045 GCA_018402905.1 Glandirana rugosa | reverse complement strand
CCCCTCCATCAGTACAGACCCCCTCAAAACAATCCACCCCCTCCATCAGTACAGACCAGGACAAACCACCCTCTCCATCAGTACAGGCCCCCTCAGGATAAACCACCCCTCCATCAGTACAGATCCCCCTCTGGACAAACCACCCCCTCTGTCAGTACAGACCTCCCCTCAGGACAAACCACCCCCCTCCTCCATCAGTATAGACCCCCCTCAAGACAAACCACACCCTCCATCAGTACAACCGAGGAAAGGAGAGAGAGAATGGAAAGTGAGCAGTTGGAGGAGGAAGAAGGGGAGAAAGGGAAAAAAAGGGGGGTGGTGTTATAGTTAGCCTACTGATCGCCCTCCAACAGGGACCTGCCCTCTTCGGAGCAGATGAACATATTCCAAGGAAGCCGTGTTTTCTTATAGCGCTCATGTTTGCTTTGCGCTGATAAGACCAGGTCCTCCATTTTGTTGATGTCTTCTACTTTCTTAAGCCACATGCGGATAGTCGGGGGAGTAGAGTCCTTCCATTGCAAGGTGATGTTGAGTTTGGCAGCGTTAAGGAGGTGTTGTATCACCGACTTTTTGTATGTAGCAACAGGAATGTCAGAGCAATGCAGCAGGAAGAACGTGGGTCCTCCGCCACTGGATATTCTGTAAACTGTTGTGTAAGTCTACGTACTTCCCTCCAGAAGTCTTCCAGTTTTGGGCATTTCCAAAATATGTGCAAACAACGTTCCCCTTTCTCTCCGGCATCTCCAGCAGCAGTCTGATGCCTCCGGAAAGAGGCGATGCAGAACTGAAGGAGTGTAGTACCATCTGCTGAGCAACTTATAATTGCTCTCCTGAATACGCGTGCACACCAATGATTTGAGGGCGAATTGGATAATCCGGCCATCTTGAGCAGGAGTAAACGTTCGTCCTAGTTCAGTTTCCCATTTGGTTAGTTCAGGTAATAGGAACTCGCCTTGCGGCGGGATAAATAGAGTGTACATCACAGAGAGGGCCCGGGAAGTGTGCCCTCATCCATGCAGCACGATTCAAATGGTGTTGGGGACCTTCCATACTCTGTTGGTATGCCTAACTTGTGGAGGAAGTGATGGAGTGCACTCCAGGAGTCCAAGGCAAATTTTCCATCTTGCTGCATCAAGGCTTGGGTGGAAGGCCACGTATCTGAGGTAAGGAAATGCGAGGCCTGGAATCACCCTTTCTCCACTAGACTCATAAATGGTCTCCCTCCCATCCGCGGGGAAAAGGCTGGGTCACCCAGGATTGGGTACAGAGGTGATCTAGCCATAGTAATAGCAGGGTTTTTACACCCAGAGTGACATATCCTAAGAGTAGGGCCAACTGTAGGATGTGCTGTGAGCAATGAGGGTAGGTTCTGATAGCACCAAGGTGCCCTATTGAGGGGAACGGGATTGAAATGTTGTTCTAATTGGGTCCATAGTTTGTGTTCTCTATGTCTACACCACTCAACTACTCGTGTTAAATGCGTGGCTTGGTGGTATTTTTGTATATCTGGTAAAGCAACGCCTCCATACGCCTTGAGGAAAGACAAGAGTCGTTTGCGAATCCTGGGTCTTTTATTTGCCCATATGAATTTAGTGAGCAGGGTGGCTACTTGTCTAAAGTAAACTGATGGGATGTGAATGGGTAAGGCCAGAAACAGATATAAAAATGTGGGTAGTATGCTCATCTTAACAATATTACATCGGCCTAACCAGGAATGCAGTCCATTATGCCATTTGTCTAGTAAGTTGCGTACTGTAGTTAGAAGGGTGGGAAATTAAGTTTATAAACGTCGGCCAATGATGGGGGGATAAATGTCCCCAAGTACTTCAATGCTGTGGAAGTCCACCTGAATTTGAAGTTGAGTTGTAAGTATTGTAGTTGGGTAGACTTCATCCCCACACCCATGGCCTCAGACATTGAATAATTGATTTTCAAATTGGATAGGACACCGTAGCGCTCTAGTTCCTGTAGGAGGTTTAGAACAGTAAATTATCAGTGTATGCAGAGACTATGTATTGGGTTATCCCTGCCTGCAGTCCCTGAATGTTGTCATTCCACCTGACCCTATTTAGAAACGGTTCCAAAGTGAGCGTGAATAGCAATGGTGAGAGTGGACAACCCTGTCGGGTCCCGTTAGCGATGGTGATCGGTCTGAGAACACTCTGTTGACTTTGACCGAAGCTGTTGGGGTTGTGTAGGCCCTTGCAATCCATTGTATCATTCTATCTCCTATCCCAAAGCACCGGAGGGTTGCGAACATAAAACTCCAGTTCACCCTATCGAATGCTTTCTCCGCATCAGTGCTTAGGAATACACAGGGGACTTCAGTGTGGTTGACTAGGTCTACTAAGTTTAGGACTTTTGTGGTGTTGTCTCTTGCCTCACGGGCAGGGGCAAACCCCAATTGGTCTAAATGGATCAGTTGAGGAAGGTGTTGCTGCAGGCATGTGGCCAAAACTTTGGTAAAAAGTTTTAAATCTATGTTAAGTAGTGAGATGGGTCGGTACCTGCTGCATAGAGAGGGGTTTTTCCCCTCTTTGGGAATGACCGAAATATAAGCTAGTAGAGTCGCTGGTTGAAAAGAGGAGGTACAGCCCAGAGGGTTAAATGTCTTGACCATATGAGGTCCTAGTATGGATAATAGGGTTTTATAATATTGGGCGGTGAACCCGCCCGGGCCCGGCACTTTGCCAGGTTTGATTGAGCCCACCATCTTTTACATGAGGACATAGGACGCTAACTTTTACTTGGGGAACATAGGATGATCTAGCCAATTGTTTCCCGCATTTGTCGCCGGGTTCGTAGTGAATCTTCTTACACGTTTGTATTGCTGCATTCGCTCGGTATCTCTGTAGCTCTACCACTTGGCAACCTAGGTGGGTGAGGTCCTCTTATAAAGAGGGATCTAAGGTCTGTTTGTGGCGCAGTTCTAAAGCTTGTATGACTAGGAGTTGCTTGGCAAGCTTTTCGTCCCGGGCACGCTTAACACGGGAGCCGTGTTTGATCAACATACCCCGGATGACAGATTTGTGTGCTTCCCAGACCACCCCAGGGTCACTCCCCAGTGTATCGTTATTCTGAAAAAAACAGGAAAGTTCATTAGTCACGTCCGTCAATATGTCAGAATTTTGCAGTAAGCTTTCGTTTAGCCACCAGCGCCAGTCTCTTTTATGTGTGAGATCTGTTAGCCTACATTGCAGTAAAATGGGCGAGTGATCTGACCAAATAATGTTGCCTATGTGCACTTTTATAACATTAGCTAGGTTGCAGTGGGGAGTCAGGAAGAGGTCAATGCGGGAGTAAGAGCCATGCGGGGTAGAGTAAAAGGTATAGTCCCGTTCTCCTGGGTGAAACAGGTGCCAAGTGTCAATAAGCTGGTGCTGGTGGAGAGCTTGAAGTATATGTCTGCGAATGCCGGAGAGAATAGCGGAAGTGCCTGTGGAAGTGTCAACTTTTGGGTCCAAAGGAACATTAAGATCCCCTCCTAGGATCAGCTTCCCCTCAGCAAAGTCCGCAAGAGAGGCCAGTGTATCACAGAGAAAGTATCTTGATGTGAATTTGGGGAATACACTGTAGCCAGAGTTACTTTAATGCTGCCAATACATCCTTTCACTAACAAGAATCTTTCCCTGTCATTCGCATGTATGGCCAGTAGTGACCAAAGGACCTGCCCTGAGATCAATATAGAGACACCTTTAGATTTGGCCATCTGATTGGAGGCGTGGTATGCCAAGGGGTAAAATCTGTTCTGGAGATAGGGAAGTTTGTGTGTCTTGAAGTGGGTCTCCTGTATGAACCCCACGTCGCTTCAGGTCATGAAGTAGCATCCGCCTTTTCTCAGGGATGTTCAGTCTCTTAGCATTGAGGGACATGATGGTTACAGAGTCCATCCTAAAGGGCAGCAAGGCGAGGGAAGGGGTGGTGGACATAAAAAAAAAAAAGGGGGGTGGGGGAGGGGATGCATGGGGTGATAAAAGAGGTGGGTGGTGGTAGCGGTAAGGGGGTAGGGGGAAAGGGTAAGAGTTAGAGTGATGAGTAGGAATAAGACAATCAAGAGAAGAGTTAACAGAGAAGGTTCTCTATGTGGGAGAGAAAGACCAATATAGACTAGAGGAAAAAAGCAGAGAAGTTTTAGAGATAGAAGAGGAGCTAGGTTTAGATCCTCAGGGTGTAAGTTAAAGTTTATAAGAAGCACTCTCTGTGAAGCCCTGCAAGTGCAGACCTAGTGGGGGGAAGTGGTAGGAAACAGCAGGTAGGCAGTCTCCCCACCCCTCCAGCATATACACACTATGAAATGGCAAATGTGAAACAATTAAAGCAGTATGCACAATAATTAAACCAAAAGAGTAGACCTCAGTGGCATAAAACAGAACTGTGGGGGAGCAAGGGGTCGGAATACAGCGCTAACAAATATAGTACTAGTGCCATAACCTCCGTCCCAAGTCTGTAGCCTCTACCTGACCCCGTCTACCGGCCTGGCATGGATGTCCGGCCACCCCACTCCGCGGTGCACTGATAGGCCCCATCCCACAACAGTAGCCCAACCTTAAGATAGCCAGGGGTTATTACAAAATTCTTAGCGTAGCGAATGAAAAACCATGTAACTAGAGTTAACAAGCATGCATTAATATCTTCACATAATAGGAGAACAGGCATGTTAGTGAACACTTCGATATTTGTCCCGCCTATAAATTAAGCTGAAGGCAAGCCCACATGCTGCGGAGACTTAGTGGTCTGAGAAAAGAAGCTGTTTATTGCTCAACTAGGTACACATTAACCGTAAGCATAATCGTTATTAGTTATTGCGTCTGATGTAGAAATCATTCCCCTAGATCCCCCCGGTGCCAAGTTCCAAGGAACCAAGCTCTATGTAGCCGTAAGGGTGGATTGCAGGGCGAAGCCGGTAGGAAGAAGACCACACTACCACCTTAATAATAAAAAAAAAAAGGGGGGGTTCAACAGAACTCCTGGGCTGAGCTGTTCCAGATACAGGGGCATAGATGGGGAATCTCGCTGTGAACCTTCAAAGTCACTAGTACATTGGGACTTTGATAAAGAGCAGCTGCTCGAAAAATGTAAGTCACGGCTAGCCCGGGCTTTCATCAATTGCAGCACACCATCCAGCTGCTTTGCGCTTTCTACCACCAGGAATCACCCCATTGCTCTGCAGCTCATCATCGCGTCTGGGCTGACGTCACCCAGCGCGTCTGAACCTTCGGACCCGGCTCTCACACATTGCACTCTACCACCCCAGGAAGGATTGCACCTCCTAGGATACGAGTCCCGCAGTCGGCTGCACAACACTGACCCACGTTGACCGCCCGTCGCATACCATCCGTTCATGCCGACACTCATCCCCAGGTCAGTACGTTCCGGTCACCAGGACTTGTCAGTCATCCATCTGAGCAGCCTCATTACATCTGTTCTCTGTTTCCTCTCCAGCCATAACTATACCCAGATCCATGTTTGTGGCCTCAGTCCTCCCCATCCACACTCTTCCATAGGCCACCACAGTTGGGGACATCCCATCGCTGACATTCCAGATCATTGTTGCCCATGCGACCGGGCACAACCACTGTTCTCACACAGCGACTTTTTTTTTTCACTGTGGATCCCTTAGTGCCCCATTTCTATCACCCAGGACTTTTACAGGTCATCACAGTCCAGGTCCCCAGAGCCGTGGTACATTGGTTCACCCAGCATCCGGTTTATTACCAACATTGGTGTCTATTGCTGATTGCCATTTTAATTTTTATTGTTTATGGATTGATTCTTGTTTTTATGTATTCCTTGCTATGCACTATCCAAGATTTAATAAACCAATTTTTTATACAATGTACTAGTGACTTTGAAGGTTCAATTGAGCGCTGTTTTCAGCTTGCATCAAACTATTTACCATTCCAGTGGTCGTCAGCAGCTCTGTTTTCCTTCAACATCCACACATGAGGATATTAAGTTTCCTAACAATGACATTAGCTCTGGTTGTAGCACTTATAGGATCTTTTTGAGTGTATTACTCTCCCTGTGAACCATCAGTGCAGTCCGTTATACAAACTGAATAGGGGGTGTATGAGTCCTGCTTCTGATACCAGCTGTGAACATTGAGGGGTGAGGTCCTCCGTAAGGATGGCAGTTCCCCAACAGTTATCTGAGTATGACACCTGCCGGCGGGATGGTTTCAGGTACATCAAGTCTGGGCAGGGGTCCAGGGAGGGGATGAAGATAAAGGGCCATGAGCAGACGGTCAAACTGGTCAGTTGTAATGTCAGATTGTGGCATTAGGGAGTCTATCATACCTCAGTAGTTACTCGAAGCCCCGCAATTAGGGTTCCGGATCTGAGGAGCATGGTGGGTTCCATGATGGGTTCCGTGATCTAACCCAGGCCTCGGCCGGGAGGCTTGCCAGTGTCGGGGCACCCCCTGCTCTTCTGGGAGGCCATTGTAGTTGTTGCAGCCAGTTCGGGACCAGGATAGCGTCTATTTCCATGAACAGGAACAGGGCTGGCAGGTCATCAGGATGGTGTAGGGTGAAAGATGTGGAGTTTCTCTGGACTGTCAGGGACAGGGGGAAACCCCATCTGTATGTACAGCCTTGTTGGCGCAACTTCTCTAGTAGCGGGTGGAGCATTGCTCAGCGTTGAAGAGTTGCCCGTGAGAGATTGGATAGGATTTTTACAGTCGCCCCATCAAACTCAATCTCACCGCTCTCCCATTAGTTTCTTATGGGTATATCGATGAAGACCGCATAGCACGTCTCGCTGTCTGTTGGGATCTGAGGAGCGGGGACCCAGAGCCCTATGCACTCTGTCCATTTCCAGGTTAGTCGGCGGGGTTGGGTCCAGCAGTCTATTGAAGATCGGCAGCACCATCTCCTTTAGGTTTTCCGGTCCTGTAGCCTCCGGAAGCCCCTGGAGTTGCAGATTATTGTGGCGGCTCCGGTCCTCCAATTCTTCCATGTGGAGCTGCAGTGTGGTTACGGAGGAGAACTGAGATACCTGTGCCGCTTATAGCTGAGAGACACGAGCCTCCATGGCACGGACAGCATTCTCTCCTGTCGAGACCCGCTGCGCCATTTGGTGTACCTCTGTGCGGACCTCCTGTAGATCCTTGCGGTGGGATGCCTCTAACCAGAGGAAAAGAGCCTTGATATCTGCCCTAGTCAGGAGCGCTTGGTTAAGGGCTCTTAGGCCTGAATCTCTGGGGCTCGATGGGGAAGAGTCCCTCTTGTGTGCAAAATCCGTCGGGTGGGAACGGAGCGTGTCTGGCAGATCCGAGAGCGCATCTGAGGCTGAGGAAGGCGGGGATGCAGGAGCAGCCGCAATCAGGGAGGACGCCAAGGCCTTGCCACATGCAGTCATCTTGCGGGTCCCGGTGGCAGAGGAGCGGAGCCTCGTAAAGTAATGCTGGATCTCCGGCTGCGGTGAGGCCCTCTGAGTATTCTTTGCCCTTCTCCATTTGGCAGAGCTCATTCTGGGGAGGTAGACTGCCTGGAAAGTGTGTCTATGCTGGAAGGTATGCGGGAGCCCAGACTTTGCACATCTCTACTCCGCCATGTCTGGGCCACACCCCGTGCATTACTTTTTCAATAACAATTTATTGAGGTCTTCTTGTAAAGTTTCTATATCCTGCTTTGATGTTATTGCCCTACTTATTTTTGTGTTGTCAGCAAATACTGAGATTGAACTATTTATACCAACCTCTATCTCATTTATGAATAAATGAAAGAGAATTGGTCCCAGGACAGAGCCTTGGGGTACTCCACTTGCCACTCCAGACCAATCTGAGTACACATTATTTCTCTCTCACCACCCTTTGGACATGCCCCTGTAACTAGTTTTCTATCCAAGAACAAAACCCACAGGATTCCACCTACCCCCTTGCCCCATCTGCGATGTCATTCCTCTCATCCACCCGTAAATTGTTCTTGATATATAGGCACACCTCTCCCCCTTTTCTACCCTCCCTGTCCCTCCAATACCTCTTGATATTTTCCAGCCAGTTGTGTGAACTGTCAAACCAAGTTTCTGTTATTAGGCTCCTGGCATTGTGAACATGTTTTGTACGGGTGCATATTATTTTCTCCTTGGGTTTTCTGAGGCTGCGGTTATGATTTGCCAACTCATTTAACCAGGGATTAGGCATTATGGTTATATTATCGCTAGTGCCTCCATTAGTATTCTCTGACCTTTGCTCACTGCTGGCTATCGCTTCCTATGAACCCTCCCCGCACCACCTAGTTTAAAAGCCCAGTTCTTCTGGAACCCGAAACCCTCCCTCCTACAGCAGTTCCTCAGCCACTTTTTAAGTTCCCTAAACTCCTGCTGCCTCTTTGGCATGGCTCAAGGCACAGGAAGTATTTCTGAGAAAACCACCTTGGAGTTCCCTCTCTTTAATATAGCCCCTACGTCCCTGAAATAATTTTTTAGGGTGCTGCACCTTCTTTTAACTTTGTCATTGGTACCAACATGTACCATGACAGCTGGGTCCTCTCCAGCCCCACCCAACAATCTGTCCACCCAATCTGTGATGTGCTGAACCTGAGCTTCCGGCAAACAACATATTGTTTGGCAATCACGGTCTTTGGGACAGATTGCCCTATCTGTACTTTTCATAATTAAGTCCCCTATCACCAGTACCTGCCTAACCTTGCCTGTATCCTTGCCCTCCTCCTTACCCGTGCAGTCATTCCCCTGGCAGCTAAGGAAAGGTGCATGCTCCAGGAGTGCCACAACTGAGCTGATATCACCAACATCACACCACCTGGCATATTTGTTGGGATGTACCAACTCAGGACTAGCCTCCCTAAGGCTCTTCCCTCTACCCCTCCTTCTAACTGTCACCTGGCTACCTACCTCTGGCTCCCTTTTTTTAAGTGATCACATTCCCTCTGTTCTCAGCTGCATTAGAGAGGAAGTAGCAGTACACTGAGCTTCCCAGTGAATGGCTGGGTAGCAGTCACGTGTCAGGACAAGTCTGATCATTGGAGGAGATCATACTGAGTTCCAAGCATAGCTAGAGAACTGACCACGCTGTGCTCTCCGGCTCCATGCACCACCATAAAGATTGGGCACCAACACTAGCCGGCTGAAGAACTTGGGCAAAGGACTGTCTTCTCAGATAGCTGCCCTACAACTTTACTTGCTGTCCATATTAAGAGGTACCTCTGTATGGAGGCCTGCATCCTAGCATAGCTATTCATACAGAGTGCACTCTACGCAGTTATAGTCTACTAGTTGCAGAAAAGTTTTTGCAGTGCTGATCACAATTGCTGTTACTGTTTATCTATGCCATTGTTTAATGCTGATGTGTAGTTTACCAGGAACCATTCTAACCATATAGATCCCTATTCTAAGCTGCTACAATATAGTGACGTCATTGTCTAGAAAATTGTGTTACACATACTCTCTACTTCTTCTTGTATGCACATGCTACTTTATCTATTATTATCTACTTATATATTGCGTTCCTTGTTCACTAACCAGGCTGGTATAGTGCGTGCAAGATATTTATATTTGTGCTCTTAATAGTAGTGCATTGCCCTTTTTGCTTAACTTAGTGTGTCACAGGGGTTGAGGGTGTCAAGAGAGTAATGGCAAAAGAACAGAGAACCTCATTTACCTCCTGCAGGGGTAGAACTACACTCCATTCTCATCACAATCCTGGTGTGATGTGCAATGCAGTAAGTGGCAGTAAAATGCAGCATGGCTGCACAGTGGATATCACCGCATAGCAGCACAATGTACACAAATGCTGTAAAGTGACATGAATGCAGTGTCACCATGTGATGCTTTAAATAAAGTATAAAAAAAAACACAACATAAAAACAAGTAAGCAGTACCGGCACTGTCACTAGACCACATGGAACTGTATAAAGCATGAACATAGCCTACTGTTGGTAGTTTTGTCTCAAGGCTTCTGATGCTAAGTAACATTGTTAATAAAAGGTAGTGTTGTATCCCCTGCATGAAAGCACAACAAAGCACAACTTTTATTCCAAGGTTTGGGAAGGTTGTAACTCCTTCAGTGTTTTATTGTTGAATGTGTGCTTATTTGAGAAACGTCTTCTTCTTATCTGCCTTACTGACTTGTGTTAGAAAGACAATAGAGGGAACATGCCCACACGTTCTGCCTATTTCATTTGTGCCAGGAGGTGAGGGGAAATCCCAATAAGGGTGACAGATACAACAAAAAAAATAGAGAAGAAGGGCCAGAACCTATCAGGATTTTGGTGCAGTTTGTGTATTCAGGCAGTCGATTTCCTCTCAGTTCGCAAGTTTGGCAGACAAACCAAAAAGAGGAAAGAAATCTCTTCTGTGTGGACACAAACAGCATTTACAATGTGACAGAAAAATCTCCTCAACAAGGCACAGGCAGAATTTAAAACTATACAGACCCTTTCTATTTTTTCCACAAATCAGAAAAAAAAGGTTTGGCTGTAGTGGATTTTTAAGGTGCATCAGCAGCCAGCTTTATACACAGTATAACGTGGTGCTGCTGGTAAATGCTGTTTTGTTTTGAAGCATCACACTGTTTTTTTCTAACTTTATTGAAATGTCACAAAATAACATTTAATTTATCGTTATGCACAACAGTGGTTTGCAGTGTGTTGACTTATGTTGCAACACACTGTACTGCATTAAATTGTAGCATGTCCTACTTTTTTTTCAGTGCACACCACCACAGTGCATAGAAAAATTACACATTGCCTCGTTGCTGGGCAAGGCTGCCCAGAGCCAGGGCCGTCTTTAATATTGATTGGACCCTGGGCAAATATTTTCTTGCCCCCCCCCCCCCATGCAATTTTACTCTCTGCCTGCTCTGAGACATACAATAAATATCAACTAGACTAAAAATCAGTTTACTGAATCAGATCAGCAGTGTTTTTGATTGGTTGCCAAAGTTTACAGCATATCATTACCAGTTACAGACTGGTTGCTAGAGGTTACAGCACACATTACGGCTCACTGATTAGTTGCTAGAGGTTACAGCACATGCTTTCTGCTTGTTTGGTTGCTAGAGATTACTGTACATCAATACTGCTCACTGATTGGTTGCTAGAGGTTACTGCACATCATTACTGCCCACAGATTGATTGCTAGAGGTTACAGCACATAATCTCCTCACTGCCTGAACACCATGGACTGGGAAGCGCAAAGTCGCTTTCCTGACACCACAGAAATGTGCTGCCCTTTAGCAGTGGCATCAATTATTAATGACACCCTCACACATCTGCTGACATGTGCTGTGGGATTTCAAGCATGCCTTTGTTTCTCCAGTGGGCAGCATCCAATATAGGTGATGGTGAATATGACCTCGGGGGGGGGGGGGCATGATATACATATGAATGCCACCTTTGTTTACATATCAGCGCAGCTGGCCGCCACTATTTGCGTATGAATGCTGCCTCTATTTACATATCAATGCCGGTTATTTACATGTAAACATAGGGTCTGCAGGTGAGTCAGCTGTACACAACAAGAGGGCAGAGTTGGGCAGCTTTAGTAGCAGCACTTAGATATCGGGACACAGCACAGGTCTAAAACTTCAAGGAACAAGAGAATTCAAATCAGGATAGTTGGCAAGTATGAGGCAGCTGCTTTGGGCCCCACAACAATGACAGGGCCCAGGGCAGCTGCCCCTTTTTCCCTGCCTTAAAGACGGCCCTGCCCAAAGCCACCGATTGCATATGATGTAAGAAGGCCCCTAATCCTCCTCTAGTTTAACACTTAAGCCATGGCATGACAAAAGTTTTCTAGTCTTCACATAAAACTTCTGTTGGGCCATAATTGAAAATTGGCTGTCGAATGGTCGGATTATCGCACAACAAGCTGTCATATGACTTTTTTCCGCTGATAATTGTACCGTGTGTATGGGCCTTTAAAGTGCCACTAAACCCACAATAGTAAAATCAGCCTGTATATGCAGTAAAGCATTCTTGTTATACTCACTGTGGAACCTAAGGGGTTTATCCTCTGCATTGTGTAAAAAGGCTGTTTGATCCTGTCTTCTCTGATCCTCTACGTCTTCCACTGTTCCCAATCCATCTCCTGATAGTATAGAGCAGTGATGGCGAACCTTGGCACCCCAGATGTTTTGGAACTACATTTCCCATGATGTTCAACTACACTGCAGAGTGTATGAGCATCATGGGAAATGTAGTTCCAAAACATTTGGGATGCCAAAGTTCTCCATCACTGGTATAGAGCCATGGATGCACTCTGCACATGCTCAGTTTGGTGTGTATTGATAGAGTTTTTTTTTTCTTGGGAGGGTGCATGTGATCAGCACAGGGCCAATCAGCACTGTCCAGACAGAGGGTCAGGGGTCCTGCAGTCTCACAGGACAATTAGTAGAATTAAAACGCCCCCTACAAGCTTTAACCAGACCCTGATAGAAATCACAAGACTGCTATATACTGTTGATGAGAAAAGATATTTAGCAGTTTATATTTTCTAAAATAATTGCATTTCCATATTCTGTGTGCTGTGGAAGACCTTCACCCCTAACACAGTGCCCCTCACATAACGCAGGGAGGCAGCACAGACTACTCGCCATGAGTTCAGCCTGTGAGGCTGTTTCCTGAAGGCCCAAAGCCTTTTCCTTTTTTTTTTTTTTTCTTTTAACATATTGCATGCTACTTTACAAATTTCCAAACACAGGGAAGTTTCTGACGATTGTTGGTCACAGTGATATTCGGGGTTATTAGGAGTTTCTCAGCTTTACTTTTACTCACAGAAATGTTAAGCCTGTCTACAGCTCCCTATAGATTCCCTGTGACAGCTCAGAAAATACTGCAACCAGCATTGTTTTTTTCAGTATCCCATGAAATCATGTTACCAGGGAGAATTTTACTGAAAGAATAAAATCCTCTGTCTACTGAGCCAAAGCAAGACATTTCTTCGTTGCAAAAAATGTAACTTTTACAGCAAGTACATTTCATGACTCAAAATAGAACAATCCAATAAAATTTCTGCCCATGTCATGACAGCAGAACTTGGTATTTTGAATCTCTTTTCTTAACAAATGATGTAGCTGTTGTAAATGACACATTTTAAAATAGATGTCTCAGAATAACACATCATGAATGTGTCCTATGGAGCACAATGCATCCCATTGTATTGCAGAACTGGCTGCTAGCTGGATATAAAATGAGTCACATTGATAATGACCCATTCATAATGACTAGTTTTTACTTGTTAGTGTTATGTTGCCCAGAGCTGATAGGCAGATGAGAGGAAATGCACTTTTCCCTTCTCTCACATAATAAAAGGGCTTGATATAGATCTTGAAAGTGTGCTGGATATGTATGAGACGGCTGAGGCAAAGCCGTAGGTGGTTTCCACGACAACAATAGTGATAAAATGAAATGCAAATTAAACTTCTGTGCCATCTTAATGCCATTGACAGTATGTATAGTTCACTGAGTCATTGCTTATTTTTAGAGAATAAATCAATATATTATAATTGGGACATTAAAGGTAAAAATAGAAAGCCGAAATTGCTTTGCTGGTGAGGGGTGAGTATAGGATTGACGGGGAAGCAAACTGTTATTAAATTAGCTTTACTCCACTGAAAGTGCACTAGATAGGAAACAAAGGGCCACACATGGGTAGTATCACTACATTTGCAAGATTTATTGCGCAGAACAGAACAAATTGTTTGCCCCCACCTGAAGGAGCACCCATCTATTATGTTTCTAGTAAGTTTCTAGTGTGTTCAGTGCAGATTCTTTTCTTTTTTTGAATACAAACTTTTTTATTGAAAAAAGGTTTTCTTACAAATATTTGAAGCAACAATAATGGAACATACATATGAGAAGTAGTCAATTATGGATACACTGAAAATGTGTGTTCTTATAAACAGATACGGTAGTTATCTTATGTGAAATTTAACAAAGTGTCACTTCAAATAACTATTGTTATAGAAGGAAAACATCAATGGAATAAAACAAAAGAAATAAAATAATAGAAACAAAGAAAAAAATGTATACAAATCAAAAACATTAGGGTACAGTCATATGGGGGCATCTGTTTGAAATCTATGCATTAAATGATATCTTGTAAATAAACCAAGCATCCCATTTAAGATTGAATGCCTTCTAGGTATTATTGATTGTATGGAAAATATTCTCCATGATCTTGATATCTTCTATTCTATACTTGTCAAAAGGATACAACTTAAGATTTCCAATGGTATGCGATTGTCCAGTGTGTGGCAACACATCATTGTGTGGATTAATTGTAGCAGGGGTGGGTGTATATCTGGAACACTTTGAAATAGCAAACAGTTAAGGTGGTAAGAACAATGTTTTTACCTGCAAGACTATTGATAAGGAATGCAGACTCTTTCCTGGCTGCAGACATTATCTATCACCTGGATTCAGGAGAAATGCCTGAGATTGAAGATTGTGGGAATGGTGTCTACCTTCAGTAGAGGCCTTGTCAAGAGCTCCAGTGAAACGGCATCCTTGAGCTCCCCACCTGGCTGCTGACATCTTCGGCTGGCTTCTGGGTCTTAATTGCCAACCGCTGTCATTTGCTGGGTGGGGATGACATCAAATAAGAGATAAAGCATGTCTCTTCTGCATTAGAAATCTTGGCTACCCACCAATTTTATTTGCATAGGCTACAGTTCCACAGCAAAGTGGCACTGTGCTGTTTCTTCAGGCTCTCAGGGAACCACTGAGAGCTAATTTATCCCCCGCTATGGGCTCCAGGCAGCCATCTTGGGGAGAGCATAAAGAAGTCAATATACCGTATGTAGCAAATCTACAAAAACCTTACAGAATGTTAAGGGGCTCCATATAAACAGTGTGAGATCTAAAGTGAAATCGGTAGTACTCAAGATGGCTGCAGTTATTGGGATTCCCAAACAGAGCAAGGCTTCTTAGTATTTAGCCACTACACTCAGGATAATGCAATCAAGATGGATCTAAAAGAAAAAAAGGAGGGGAGCTTCTAATAGTAGCCATAAGTGCAGTTATAGTAATTGCTCTTTACTATAACTGAACCTATGGCTACTCTTTGAAGTACCCCCTCCTTTTTTCTTTTAGATTCATCTTGGGGAGGATGGCATCTCTTATTGGATGCTGAATTCCCACAAGATTTGAGCTGCCAATTTGACACAGAAGTTCTTAAATTGGAGATTTTGCCTCATTTGGGGTGTCTCTGTTACTGATCTCAGCTTGGACTACTCACCATGCTTCTGCCCATCTAATTCATACCTCGCTACCGACACTTTGCTGACCTTTGCCCATCTCTGACTCTCATCTTGGCTAAGATTCGGTTGTGCTTGGCTGTTACTAGACCAAGATTGAGACCTGATTTTGCTTTTTTTTTTTTTTTGTAATTCCTTTATTTATTGAAAAAGGATACAGGGTACAAGCAGCTGTATATACAATGAGCA
Source organism: Glandirana rugosa (assembly GCA_018402905.1). Lineage (NCBI taxonomy): Eukaryota > Metazoa > Chordata > Amphibia > Anura > Ranidae > Glandirana > Glandirana rugosa. The sequence continues at coordinate 280,640 of BLSH010484285.1, read as the reverse complement.
TCATGCATAACAAGAGGAGATTGTCACAGCATTAGGCTAGAGCCTTCCAGAGAGTCAGGTGACACTACAGTTTTCCTGAGAACAAGACAGTTACGGCCGATAATTGTGTAGTGCAGCCGATATACAGCAGTATGTTTAGGGGGGCTGCGTCTATCACTCCGACCCTTCCGTCTTCCAGAGGGTCGGCCTGCGTCAGTACTAGTAGTTATTTCACATTTTCGAACATATTAATAAAAACAAACAAAGCATGGGATAAAGAACTATAGGTCTCAACTGGTCATCGTCTCATTGAAAGGGCTATGTCTAGACCATAGGAAAAAAAACTTGAAAAATAAGAGCTTAGGAAAGCAAAGGTCCTAGTATGGAAATTACAATGTGGGTTCTTCCCAAGACCAGAGGTAGGAGTAGTTGTGTTACCCCTAGGGGATGAGGATTGTCATCAGTCAGACCATGGGAAGAGCAAAAAATGAATACTGACAGAACCTAAGGGTGAGGAAATTGAATAGATCAGGTTGGAAAATATAGAGAAAGTGAGATGTGTAGGGGGTACAAATGAAAATAGGGGATGTGTGGCCCATGCCCAGGCCCCCTGATTGGATGCATGTTATGAACCCCCGGTGCGGGATCTCCGCCAGGTAGGCATCTGTGTAGACAAAGGATTGCCATGGTCTCCAGGTCTCTCAGAAGGTCTCCTCTTTATTGTGCAGAGTAGTGGTGAGGTCCTCCATGTCCCTTAGCTCATTGACCTTGGAGAGCCACAACGCCAACAACGGAGCATTCTCTGACTTCCAGCAGAGGGGGACGCAGGCCTTGGCCACATTCAGGAGTTGCATTGTAAGTGAGGATTTATATTTTTTAATCAGTCGCTCCGAAAGGTGGAGCAGACATGCCGCCGGCTTGTCTTCCAAATCAACGCACGTCAGGTTGTAACTTGGGGCAGCTCCAGAAGACGCGCACTCCTCTCCCTACAGAGCCAACATAGATTGGAGACCCATGGGTATTGACGGTTCAGGGTCGAAGGAACTCTATACCACCTTGTTAAGATTTTGTAACATGTCTCCTGGACCTTGGTGGCAATGGAAGACTTGGGTGCAAAGTGCAAAATTTTCTCCTTTTGGGAGTCCATAACTTGGAGGCCTAGGTCTCCTTCCCATTTAGTGAGAAACGGGGGGATGAAGCCCTCCGTTGGTGCGATCAGGGAGGTGTACATCAGGGAGAGACTATGGCGGAGTGGTTCACCCCGGCGGCAGATATCCTCCAGGACCGTAAGTGGTCTGGAGATACCCGAAACCCGGCAATATTTGCATAGGAAAGTTTGTAGCTGGAGGCCACTAAGAAAATCCAAGGGGGGGTTGATGGCTTCCACCCCTGCACCTGGGGAGAGAGTCCCATCCGTCGGTGACGTATAGCTGCCCCTTATCCCATAGGCGTTGAAAGGATAAGTAACTGAGGCCCGGTTTGAATTCCAGGTTACCCAGAATCGGGATCATGGGAGAGGGCGATGGTGAAATCGAGGTATGCCTGAAGGCATCTCTCACCACAGCCAGGGTGCCCCCCAGGGTCGGGTGCTCTGAGATGGTCTTCGGGAGAGGGGAGGAGATCCATGGACAGCTTTTTGTCATGTTCTCAGAGTCCTCCATCTCCATGGCCACCCAATGTTTGGCTTCAGCGTGGCAGAACCAGTCCACCAGTCTGGCTAAGTGTGTTGCTCTGTGATAGGCTTTCATGTCCGGGAGGCCCACACCTCCCTGAAGCTTGGCCAGGTGGAGAAGGGAAAGCCGGACACGGGGCCTTCAATGGAACCACACAAATTTTGCGGAACATGGAGTCGATCCGTTTAACCACTCCAGATCCGCGCTATTGCTGAAGTACGGCTCCAGCGTGGATCTGAAATGTCCCCTGTGCGCGCTCCTGGCGCGCCCCCTGGCGGCAGTGGCGGCGTGCGCGTGCTTGCCGCATGCTGCGCGAGCGTGCCCGTGGGTCGGGCGGACTCGATGTCCGCCCGAGACCCGCCGATATCTTTTAGCAGCCTCAGAACGGGGAACCGCCGTTGTAAACACGGCGGTTCTCCCTTCTGTGACAGGGGACATACCAGATCTACTGATCCCTGTCACTGGGATCAGTTAGATCTGTTTTGTCCCGGCCAGCCCTGCCCCCCACAGTTAGAACACACCCATGGAACATTGTTAACCCCTTCACTGCCCCCTGCAGGTTAACCCCTTCACTGCCAGTGACATTTACACAGTAATCAGTGGATATTTAAATTTCTGATCGCTGTATAAATGTCATTGGTCCCAAAAATGTGTAAAAAATGTCCGACATTTCTGCAGCAATATCGCAGTCCCGATAAAAATCGCAGATCGCCACCATTACTAGTAAAAAAAAAAAAAATAATAAAAACGCCATAAATCAATTCCCATAGTTTGTAGATGCGATAACTTTTGCGCAAACCAATCAATATACGCCGATTGCGATTTTTTTTTTTACCAAAAATATGTAGAAGAATATATATCGGCCAAAACTGATGAATCATTTTTTTTAATGGATTTGTACTTTAGCAAAAAGTAAAAAATATTGTTCTTTTTTGCAAAATTGTCGCTCATTTTTTGTTTATAGCGGCGATCAGAAATGACGCAGAGGTGATCAAATACCACCAAAAGAAAGCTCTATTTGAGGGAAAAAAAGGACGCAAATTTTATTTGGGTACAACATCGCACGACCGCGCTATTGCCATTCAAAATGCGACAGCGCTGAAAGCCAAAAATTGGTCTGGGCAGGAGGGGGGTTTAAGTGCCCAGTAAGGAAGGGGTTAAAGAAGGCAGGCGGGAGGCGGATAGGGACGCTTGCATAATATACAGCACATTCGGGAGAGAGGTCATTTTTAGGGCATTGCATCTACCGAACCAGGTAAGTGTGAGAGAGTGCCAACGGAGAAGCTCCATTTTGAGATGGGCCAGTAGCGGCACATAATTCGCGGAGTAGAGCGCCCCGATTTCTGGTGTGATGTCCACCCCCAAGTAGCGCATGGATTTGGTCACCCAGCGCAGGGGGTATCCCGACCTCAGGCGGCCGACCACATCCCGATCTACGGTAATATTGAGCACAGAGAACTTGGATAGGTTTATCTGAAAGTGAGAGAGGGAGCCATATTCCCGCAACAGCAGGAGGACCCTTGGGAGAGATGTCTGTGGGGTAGACAGGAAGAAAATAAGGTCATCCGCAAAGGCGGCCACCTTGTGTGCCCCTGTGTGATTAGGGTAGCCCACCACTTCCAGGTCTGCCCTGACTGTACACAGGAAGGGCTCAAGGGTCAAAATGAAGATCAGGGGGGACAGTGGGCACCCCTGTCTGGTGCCATTTCGAATGTCGAAAAATGCCAACTGGGTTTCGTTGACCTTGACCACTGCCGATGGTGTGGAGTAGAGGGAGAGGATCCAGCTGAGCATTGATGCTCTGAGACCTATATGTTCCAGAGTGGTACTCAGAAAGGACCATTTGACCCGGTCGAAGGCCTTCTCTGCTTCGGTGGAGAGCAAAAGAAGAGGCCGCCGTCCCGTTCTTGCTGCATGAATCAAATTCAACACATGGATGGTGTTGTCCCTTGCCTCTCGTAGGGGGGCAAAACCTGCCTGGTCACGGTATATCAGATCTGGCACATGTGGGAGCAGCCGGTTTGCCAGGACTTTGGCGAATAGCTTTAGGTCGGTGTTTAGGAGGGTTATAGGCCGGTAGCTCCCACAGAGCTGTGGGTCCTTCCCTTCTTTCGGGTGAAATGTAAGCTCTTAGAGAGTCCATGGGGAAGGAATGCCCATCCGTAAGGGCGTTGAAGGCCTTGACCATGGGTCCCGAGAGGTCTTGTAGTAGGAGGGAGTGAGACCGTCCGGGCCCGGGGCCTTCCCCGGTTTAGCCCAGCTCCTCCGCCGTTATGGATTGCTCAAGACTCTTCTGGACCTCAGGATCCAAGGATGGCATCCCAGAAGAGGTCAGGTATGCGCGTGCGGCAGCTCCCTCCACCTGGGAGGGACCCGTGGGAGGATAATCGCCCAGATTGTACAAGCCTTCGAAGAAGGAGTGAAACTCTCCCTCTATGCCAGAGGACAAGTATAATTTCTGACCTGAAGCGGAGAGTACAATAGGGATGTAGGTCCTGGTACGCGAGCCACGGGTTGCTCTCACCAGGAGTTTGTTGGAGAACTCGTACATCGCTCGTCTGGCCCAGGCCAACTTTTGCTTGGTCTTTTGGAACAGAAGTGTGCGGAGTTCCTCCCGGACCTTCAGGAGGTCCTGGAAGGTCGAGCGAGCCAGAGTCTCCTTGTGTTAGTGTTCTAGAGTGTGTAGCCACATGCAGAGATCTTTTACCTGTTGTAACCATTCCCCCTTACGGCGGGCTCCCCATTTGATCAGGACACCGTGCACCACCATCTTGTGAGCCTCCCAAACCACTAGAGGACTGCTAACGTAATTAGTGTTCGTGGAAAAGTAGTCCCTTAGGGTGGTGAGGTCGTCCATATGGATCTCCTCCGATGGAGGAGAGCCTCATTAAGCTTCCAACTCGGCGGGAGGCATACCAAATGGTCAAACTGTAGAGTAAGGTGAATCCGAGAGGGACACAATACCAATGGACATGTCCACCACTCTTGCCAGCTCTCGGTGCGGGATCAGGAGGTAATCTAATCTGGAATAGGTATGATGTACCTGAGAGAAGAAAGAGAAGTCACGGTCCTGCGGGTGTTGAATCCGCCAGGGGTCAACTAGATGAAGGGAATGTAGGTCTGCTTTGAGTCTCCTGAGACAGGAACAGGAAAGGTGTGTTGCACCCTTCGAAGCATCAAGCAGCGGCTCCATGGCAAAGTTTAAATCGCCCCCAAAAGCCAGGAGGCCATCAGAGAAGTCCAAGAGTTCAGGGAGGAGTTTACATAGAAATTTTGCGTGGTTCGTATTAGGGAAATACACATTAGTGAGGGTGACCCGGACACCAGAAACCCAACCGCAGAGAAAAAGATACCAGCCCAGCGGATCTATCTTTTGCATTTCCAATACCCAAGGGGTGGAGCTATCCAGGAGAATACTAACCCCCTTAGCTTTGGCGATAAGGGATACACTATGGTATACTGTGGGGAAAGCTCTATTTGTTAGCCTGGGTATATGGTCTCCCCTAAAGTGGGTTTCCTGGAGGAAGGCCATCTGTGTCCCCTCTTTTTTCAGGAATGATAGAAGTGGGGACCGCTTCTCTGGTGTGTTGAGCCCTTGGATATTGAGGGAAGAGACCTTGAGAAGACTCATGAGTGTGCAGGTAAACTGTGTGGTGCCTAGGGGCAGTAACAAAGCCAGGTGTGGCTTAGGAGTGTTCAGGCATGGGTCACACTGGGGGGGAAGAAAAAAAAAGGGGGGGGACCCTGAAAAAAAAATTGAAAAATCGAGAGAAGAAAGAAAAACAAGGGGGACAAAGGGGGGAAGAATACGGGGGGAGAAACCCTAGAAAGCAAAGAAGAAAGAGAGGAAGAAATGGAGAAGAAAAAAGGGATAGGGAAGACCAAAGGGTAGGACACCAGAGATTAGGGGGGATAGATAAGAAGACTGAAAAAGGGGAAAAGGATAAATCTAATTCAAAGGTCAAATACCTTGGCGTACCAGTATCGCCGAGGGCATATAGCCCGGTCCTAGACCTAGAGTGGGGGTGGGGGGGACTCAAAATGTCGCCCCAATCAGCAGGTTTTAGATCGCAACTAGTTTGAAAGGAGTGGAGATGCTGAAGAAGGGGGGACCAGTGAGACATATAGCCCATTTCAAGAGGTAAAGAGCCAGAGGATAAGAGCATGGTTAAGATATAACATTTGGCAGCTTAACATTAAATTCAAAGCCCAGGAACCTTAAATAAGAAGGGACAGTCACACCACAGCTTGTTAGGAGCATGTAAACAATCCCATAGCCCAAACTCGGGTGGGGGCGAGGAGGGGGGATAGTGGCCCACATCTCCTGACCGTCTGCTGCAGAGCACCGGGAGGTGGTTCCCCGTAACGGGTGAACCCAAAGAGTCCCCCCGGGCCCCGCCACGGCGAGCCGCCAGACGTGGGCCCCAACAAAGGAGGGGCCGAGGGCCCCCTACCAAACCCGTCCAGGCCCCCCGCAAAGGCAACATTTTCTTCCGTGGCTCCCCCATCCACCATTGGATCTCCCGGAGGAGGCCAACCGGGACACCCCCCTAACGGCACCAAGCAAGATGAATACAAAATGTAACAGCCTCCGTCCCCCCAGCGATGGCACCACAGCCGGCCGCCGGGCCCCCACGCTGCACCACAGCCCCCCACAGCACCCCCCATCCCCACCCCACCAAAAATGACACGGGCCGGGACGCACAGAGAGGACGAGGCACGCACTGGGCCATCCGTGGGGGAGACACCCCAACTCCCCATGATCAACAAAACAGTTCAGGAGCAGAAATAGGCCTGGGCATCAAGCCTCAATCCCCAGGGGTGCATGACTGCCCGATACACAGGCGACTGTACATCACTGGGGTTCGGATAAAGTCTTTCAGGTTATGAAGGCTGCAGGCTGAACGCCCATGTGGTGGCAGTCACAGCTGGCTATGTCCATCTCCAGGCAGGGACAGGGAGCATTGGGAACAGTTCAAGCCAGGGGGCAGGCGGGGGGAGCGGTGGGGAGGAGCAAACCCCCAGCATGACCACAGGCCTAGGGAGCACGGGGACCGGGGGGGAAAGGGGGGATGAGGCCATCGGGACAAGTCTACGGCAGTCTGTGGCAACAGGGGGGGCTGGCTCCGTATCTGACAGGGAGAGAAGGGAAGGGGCCAACCGCCAGTCTTCAATAATAGCAAACAGGGGTGAGACCCAGTTTGTGCCCAAGGGGCCTGCATAGAACAGGCTGCGATAGCTGGACAGCTGGGGAGTGATAATAGTCAAACATTGGGCCAACAAGGCAAGGTGGGAAGGGAAAAAAGGAACTGTTGCGGCGGCGGCAGAGGAGACATGCCTACCCCCTAGTTAGGGAGGAAGTTGTGCCAGTTAGGCACCTCTATGGTCGGCTTGCCGATGAAGTGAAACATGGCTGGCAGTTGTTCCGGGGACCGCAGGAAAAATTCCTCACCGCCTTTCTTCACTATCAAATGAAAGGGATACCCCAAGCGATAGGTGAGGTCGGATTCCCTGAGCAGGTCCAAGAGAGGTCGCAGGAGGCCCTGCATGGTGCGGGTCTGGCGGGACACATCTGGGTATATCCGAATACTGGCCCCGCCAAAGTCCAGAGGGCCCTTAGCCCAATCTTGCCCGACGATGTCCTCCTTAACATTAAAAAAGTGGACCCTGCAAAGGACGTCTCTAGGCTGGTCCACTGGGTCTGTCCCCATGGAGGGTGCTGAGGGGCTCCGCGGGCCCAGGACCCTATGTACCCTGTCCAGCTCGAGGTCCACAGTGGGTGGCTTGTCCAGATATTAATTTAAGATGGCCGTCACTGTGGCTTTGAGATCTTGGCCTCTGGTAGCCTCAGGGATACCCCAAAGACGCAGATTGTTCCGCCGGCTGTGATTTTTGTCGTCGTCCAAGCGAAGCTGGACATTGATCAAATAGCGGCGGAAGGCCTGCTGATCAGACTCCAGGGCCGACAGGTCTCCGTGGAGCTGGCGGATGTCTCCAGTTTGGTTACCCGCTCCTCCACTGTATCCACTTGATTGCGCTGGTCGTGCAGCTCTTTGGTGAGTACGCTCATAATAGAGGAGGCCATGGCCTCCAGGTCTTGTCTGGTAGGTAGGGATGTGACAATGTCTCTAATAGTGCCATCCACGTGGCTCTCCAACATGGAGGGGAGCGGAGTCGGCCGGGGGTCCTCCAGTGGTATCTCTGGTGAGAGGATAGAGGAGACCAGTCTTTGTGGCCATAGGCAGTCTTCCCCTGCAGTCCTGGCGCCAGCCTCCTGCTGGGTGCCCTTCTTGCTGGATGTGGCCACGGCTCCGAGCTGGTTGGTGTGCGGCGGCGCCATCTTGGCCTGGGGAGCCGGGGAGGAAAGGCTATAATTCTGCAGAAAATATTGGGTAATCTCCGGGCCCCTTGGTTTCCCCGAAGTGAGCGGGTGTTTTCGGTCGCCTGGCATGCGGTAGAGGCTCCAGGACCAAGTTGGAATGGCAAGTCTCAGGTCCCGTCTCAGCAGGGCTCCAAAAAGTGCATCTTCACGTTGCCATTGCTAAACCACGCCCCCCCCCGATTTTGCTTTTAACTGAACTTGCCACATCCCTGATATACTACCAGCTGTACTCCTTCTAACCTGATATCGGCACTCTCAAGAGTCAGCCCACGTGTATTTAGGTTTTGCGCTGCCCTAGGCCTGCACCCTTAATTTAAATATGACCCACCCATTCCTGTTAAGGACACACCCTTTTCTGTTTAAGACCCGCCCTGTCAACTGTAAACCACACCCCTTCAATCTCAGCCTTTTTCAACCAGCGTTCCATCAAAATAATCATTAAACTGCTCAAGTGTCACATACCTGTGTACCTGTATGCAGTTCCCATCCATGAAACCCTGGAAGTTGAAACAGAGTTTTCAGGGATGATGGAAGGGCATAAGAGCCAGGGTGCTGAACAGCACTGTGTCTTGACCTAGGCCAACAAGGCCCAGGCCTAGGGCGGCACTTTGGGGGGGCGGCTTTTTGCTTAGAAGAGCGTGCAGGAGGACGGGACCAGTCACAGGTCACTCTATGGGTGTGCCAGCAGCACTGTATCTTGGCCTAGGCCAACAAGGCCCAGGCCTAGGGCGGCACTTTGGGGGGGCGGCTCTTTGCCGCCCCCTGCATGAAAAAAAGGTCCCCGACCTATCCTCCCGAGTCCTGTCTCGTGCAGCCGCCTCCCACACATATACAGTCCCCGGCGGCTTGTAGCGCGGCACTTGTTTTGGGCATACTGCTGGAACATACTTGGCCGGGAGGGGGAGGGACTGGCACCCCCACAGAGTGACCTGTGACTGGTCCCATCCTCCTGCGTGCTCTTCTAAGCAAGTTTGTCCCGCTCAGCTTTCCTTCCTGTCAGCGTGAGATGAATGAACGGCAGCCGGGGGTGATAATGGCAGTGACTGAAGGGTGCCCGGGGGGGGGGGGGGGTGACAGTGCAGTGACAGGAAGAGAGCGGCATCATCCTCCATGGACGAACAGAGCGCCGAGCACCCCACTCCCTCCGAGGAGGACTGGCTGGAGATGATGATGGAGAGGAGCTTCACTGACCTGGAGGAGAAGCCTGAGGGCGGGTGTGATCCAGGTGGTACAAATCACGATAGTAAACTTACTAGTACTACAATCAAATATACAGTGCTCATTATGCAATAAATTAAAAAAACAGATTTTAACTGTAATAAAGTGTTCCGTGCCACAAATTTATTAAACAATGCACATTCAGTGAAAGTTCATGTACTGCAAACTTTCACTGAATGTGCATTGTTTAATGAGATTGCATTGATTTGAGCATGTGCAAAGTACTATGTAATTAATATACACTAATAAGCTGTTTAATAATGAAACTGATGAGCCTGCATGGATTGCCACTGATGAGGAGGCACTCTTAAGCTGCACTGATAGACCTGCACTGGTGGGCGACTGATGAGGCTGCACTGTTGGTGGCTGATGAGGCCGTACTGGTGGCGACTGATGAGGCTGTTGTTTACTGATGAGGCTGCACTGGTGGCGACTGATGAGGCAGCACTGGTGGCGACTGATGAGGTAGCACTGGTGGTGACTGACGAGGCCACACTGGTGGTGACTGACGAGGCCGCACTGGTGGCGACTGATGAGGCCGCACTGGTGGCGACTGATGAGGCCGTAATGGTGGTGACTGATGAGGCTGCACTGGTGGCGAGTGACGAGGTCGCACTGGTGGCGACTGACGAGGCCGCACTGGTGGCGACTGACGAGGCCGTAATGCTGGTGACTGAGGAGGCTGCACTGGTGGCGACTGACGAGGCTGCATTGGTGTCAACTGACGAGGCCGTAATGGTGGTGACTGACGAGCCTGCACTGGTGGCGACTGACGAGGCCGTAATGTTGGTGACTGACGAGGCTGCACTGGTGGCGACTGACGAGGTTGCACTGGTGGCGACTGACGAGGCCGCACTGGTGGCGACTGACGAGGCCGTAATGGTGGTGACTGACGAGGCTGCAATGGTGGCGACTGATGAGGCCGCACTGGTGGCAACTGATGAGGCCGTAATGGTGGTGACTGACGAGGCTGCACTGGTGGCGACTGATGAGGCCGCACTGATGCCCACTAATGAGGGGGCACTATTAAGCTGCATTGATAAGGCACCACTGGTAAGCCGCACTGGTGGCCCCTGATGAGGCCGCACTGATGGGACTGTACTGATGGGCACTAATGAGGTTGTACTGATGGGTAGTGATATGCTTCATGTTAATATTGTTAAAGTTGTTGGCAATATTTATTTTTGGAACTTAATTCTGCATAAAACATTTAACAGTGTAATTTCATGAGATAATTTAGGTGTTTAGGGGCAGACTTAGGGGCTGGGAAGGGTAGGGGGTGGGTGGAGCAAGTGGTGGCAAGTAACTCTTAAGGCCTGGCTAGTAGCTCAGGACTTGAAATTTTGAGCCCTGCATTGTACATTCACATCAGTCCCTGCCCTGAAGGAGCTTACAAGTAGGCACTTGGTACCCATTTTTAATGTACAGAGAGGAAGAGGTGGAGCCTAAAGATGAAGGGGTGTGGTTTACAGTTGACAGGGCGAGTCTTAAACAGAAAAGGGTGTGTCCTTCACAGGAATGGGTGAGTCATATTTAGATTAAGTGTGCACGAGTTTAGTCAGGCATAGGGCAGCACAAAACCTAAATACACCACTGGGTGCCAGTCCCTCCCCCTCCCGGCCAAGTACGTTCCAGCAGTATGCCCATAACAAGTGCCGCGCTACAAGCCGCCGGTGACTGTATATGAGGCGGCTGCACGAGACAGGACTCGGGAGGATAGGTCGGGGGCCTTTTTTTCGTGCAGGGGGGCGGCAAAAAGCCCCCCCCCCAAAGTGCCGCCCTAGGCCTGGGCCTTGTTGGCCTAGGCCAAGACACAGTGCTGGTCATCACCCTGGCTCTTATGCCCTTCCATCACCCCTGAAAACTCTGTTTCAACTTCCAGGGTTTCATGGATGGGAACTGCATACAGGTACACAGGTATGTGACATTTGAGCAGTTTAATGATTATTTTGATGGAACGCTGGTTGAAAAGGGCTGAGATTGCTGAATTGAAATTGCTGTGTATATGGCAATAGAGTGTCAATAAGTAATTTGGTTAGGTAACCTTGGGGGCTATAACAATGGCCTCTAGTAATGCCACAACCCTCCTATAGGTCCATGGAGCATGTTAAGATCAGTTCTAGAGATGCAATGTATGAACCAGTAGCATTTTCTGAATGGAGTGGGCTTGTGCGCAAGATAAATTGGGCCCCCTTTCTTGGGAAAAAAAAAAAAAGTGTCACGCCGTGGAAAAAATGGGCATGTTTTATATTGTGTTGAATATTGTGCATGGCTTAAATGTGAATCACCTAATATAGCCTGAAATGGGTTGCACAGAATAGAATGAGGCAATGTACAGCGCAGCTTAAAGCATGATGTGGGGTAGAATAAGGAATGTACAGCACAGTGTACAGAAATGGCCTCTAATGGTCAAGTGTACATAGGATTAAACAAAACTACAGTATTTTTATAATATCTATGTTCAGGTTTCAGTATTGTTAAACGACATTTAAACAAATATTACCAATGCTCCCCAGCCTTATGTGTTGCAGCAAAGCCTTCATTAACATATGCATCAATCTAAATTAAGATATGTTATTTGCACATTTTAAATTTCCCCTGGGCAATATTTACATTTACAGTATTACAGTAGATAGTGAAAGGATCACAAACATCAAAGACTTTCATAATGTACTCAAGAGAATCAGAGTTTTAGAATTTTAGCAAAGTTGCTGCAACTGTCTTCACAAATAATGAAACATCTCTAGTGTGATTGGTGCACACTCCTCTCTAATATCCTCTGTGGAGCTGTTAAATTCAGAGATGCTATAGCCAAACTATAACAGTGCTTGCTGCACAATTTTTCATATATTTATCAAATACAAATCAAATACTAAATAACTGAAAACTCTAGGATCACAATATCTTACCATGCACTACCTCCACTACATTTCAGGGCTCCGTTGGCATCTCCTTTCATCTACATTCCCTCCTTTGCCCAATGGTACCACAGAAGAGTTGGAGAGTAATTATTCAGCACCATTTGATGCTACCTCTCATTACTTTAGCCTGTGACATGCCATGTATGAAGCTTTTCATTTTTACATTTTATTAGCTTAATAAACTATGTGATGTTTTGCACAATCCAGTTTACAATACAACACAATACAATTCACTCTTTTATTATATTGTAGTATTTACATACTGCCTACACGTATGCCATGAGCATGCAAGGGTAAGCAGACTGCTGACTGATGTCATCAATGAATGATATGATCTTTGATTACGAACTGCTTTGAGAGAGGCTTGGTTTATCTTAGTGTCTATTATGTAATGAGTCATTGTGATGAACCATCTACAGTATCTCACAAAAGTAAGTACACCCCTCACATTTTTGTAAATATTGTATTATATCTTGTGTGACAACACTGAAGAAATTACACTTTGCTACAATGTAAAGTAGTGAGTGTACAGCTTGTGTAGCAGTGTAAACTTGCTGTCCCCTCAAAATAACTCAACACACAGCCTTTAATGTCTAAACTGCTGGCAACAAAAGTGAGTACACCCCTAAGTGAAAATGACCAAATTGAGCCCAAAGTATCAATATTTTGTGTGGCCACCATTATTTTCCAGCCCTTCCTTAACCCTCTTGGGCATGGAGTTCACCAGAGCTTCACAGGTTGCCACTGGAGTCCTCTTCCACTTCTCCATGACGACATCACAGAGCTGGTGGATGTTAGAGACCTTGCGCTCCTCCACCTTCCGTTTGAGGATGCCCCACAGATGCTCATCACCTTTACCCTCTGCTTCTTTAGCAAGACAGTGGTCGCCTTGGAGGTGTGTTTTGGGTCGTTATCTTGTTGGAATACTGCCCTGCGGCCCAGTCTCTGAGGGGAGAGGATCATGTTCTGCTTCAGTATGTCACAGTACATGTTGGCATTCATGGTTCCCTCAATGAACTGTAGCTCCCTAGTGCCGGCAGCACTCATGCAGCCCTAAACAATGACACTCCTACCACCATGCTTGACTGCTGGCAAAACACACTTGTCTTTGTACTCCTCACCCGGTTGGCGCCACACACGCTTGACACCTTCTGAACCAAATAAGTTTATCTTGGTCTCATCAGACCACAGGACATGGTTCCTGTAATTCATATCCTTAGTCTGCTTGCCTTCTGCAAACTGTTTGCGGGCTTTCTTGTGCATCATCTTTAGAAGAGGATTCCTTCTGGGACGATAACCATGCAGACCAATTTGATGAAGTGTGCAGCGTATGATCTGAGCACTTACAGGCTGACCCCCACCCCTTCAACCTCTGCAGCAATGCTGGCAGCACTCCTACGTCTATTTTCCAAAGGCAACCTCTGGATATGACACTGAGCATGTGCACTCAACTTCTTTGGTCGACCATGGCGAGGCCTGTTTTGAGTGGAACATTTCCTGTTAAACCACGGTATGGTCTTGGCCAACGTGCTGCAGCTCAGTTTCAGGGTCTTGGCAATCTCCTTATAGCCTAGGCGATCTTTCTGTAGAGCAATTTTTTTTTTCAGAACCGCAGAGAGTTCTTTGCCATGAGGTGCCATGTTGAACTTCCAGTGACCAGTATGAGAGAGTGAGAGCGATAACACCAAATTTAACACACCTGCTCCCCATTCACACCTGAGACCTTGTAACACTAACAAGTCACATGGCACCGGTGAGGGAAAATGGCTAATTGGGCCCAATTTGGACATTATCATTTAGCGGTGTACTCACTTTTGTTGCCAGCGGTTTAGACATTAATGGCTGTGTGTTGAGTTATTTTGAGAGGGCAGCAAATTTACACTGTTATACAAGCTGTACATTCACTAATTTACATTGTTGGAAAATGTAATTTCTTCAGTGTTGTCACATGAAAAGACATAATAAAATATTTACAAAAATGTGAGGGGTGTACTCACTTTTGTGAGATACTCTATGTTTATTATTCTGCCTTAATTCTGGTTGTATTTATTCTCACAGTTGTTGTTATCATGTTGTGATGCCGAGCACAACATCTGTTAAAGAGGGGGGTGTGTTGGCAGGTGCAGTCTACTTTCTCCACTGCAGGTGGGTCTCCTCTACAGCTGGAGAAGAAGTCAAAAGGAACATGGTTCCTCTATGGTTTCCTGGGTCACTGGGAAAGCACCCATTTGAATGCTGCTGCCCCATGTGACTCTGGCTGCCATCTTGAGCAGTCAAAGCCTATTTAAGGCCCTCTGTGTGGCGGCGCTCTGACCGTGCATGGGGGGGGGGGTCAGAGCTGCCGACAGCACAGTTGCTCTTGTTGTTCTAGTGCTCTGCTGTGGCAGTGCTCTGAGTGGGGGGACCACAGCACAGTCGCTCTTGTCCCCTGCAAGTTCTCTGCTGTTCGTGCTGGCAGGAGGCGGAGGGGTGGGGGAATGGGGGAAGGAGACAGTGACAGCCCGCAGCTCTGTCTCTCAACATTGGAAGCAGTCGATGGTTTCTCTTGACTACTTGAAGAATAAACCTGGATCATGGTTAACCACTTCAGCCCTGGAAGGATTTACCCCCTTAATGACCAGAGCATTTTTTACAATTTGGCACTGCACTGCTTTAACTGGTAATTGCGCGCACTTTATGCTAATATGCTCTGTAGGGAAAGATACCCCACCTGTTAAGGACAGTACTAGTGGTAGGGAAAGGTTCCTGATGAGGAGGGAAAATATAGGCTTGCAAATCCTTTGGACCTGAACCCGCTTGGGCACTAGATGGCCAGGCCACATTCTACTCTCTTAACAGATGCTGTCAACCTGGCTGATTCCTGCTCTCTGAGCATTATTGGAAACCGTGAGTGTACCCAGTTGGGCAGGCGTCCCTCTGGGTTATTGCGAGCTGTTGCTGCATTACTGCAATACAAGTTTTTTATTGCACCTGACTGTGTGAATTATTGCCGCCGCACTACACTGCACCCCACCTACATGTTCCTTAAAGCCCAATTCCAACCCCCCCCCCCACTCCTACTTATCCTGCCTAATCTATATAAAACATCTGCATACTTACCACTTCCAGAGCACAGGGGAGTGCCATTTTCCGAGGAGAGCAGATGATTGGGTAGTGAATTTGCTTTTACTCTCCCCCAGACATATACAAGCAGTAACTTTTTTAGCATGTGTGCAGCACTACTGTAAGAAAGAATTTTCAGATTTTCTTAGTAGGCCTTTAACCTCCCTGCCAGTCTGATTTTGTCATTATTTTTGTATGTCAAAGCAGTACATTGTGTTGCATCAAAATTTGTTGTTTTATATTGTAGGCTTGTAATTCTAAGGAATAACTTACTTAAATCTGTCCAAACAAGAGTCTAGTAGACATCCCGGGTATGATAAAGTTTGAAACATGAGTATATGCATGTAGGTGCTGACTTTTTCTCAGTTAGTGGGATGTAGTCCATGAAGTGAGGACCAGTCAGGCGTTCCAGGTTGACAACGCCAACAGCACGATGTCCAGCTCTATTCACAGCAATTGATGGTGTTTGGTGGTTCACAAAGATAATTTCGGCAACTTTCCAAATTAAGTCAGAATGAATCACAGGCTTGTCGGCACGTAGGCATTCCACAAAAATTGCTCAATAAGATGCCGGAAGATCTTCTTGTAGTACTTATTTTGCCGTTTTGCTGTTTCCTCATTGCTACGTAGAATGTCGTTGCTTGGTCGGTTCTGTCGACACCACCCACGGTGTTATTGTAGTTTATCACTACTTGTGGCTTCAGGACTTCTTGCTTACTATGACAGTGGAAGTATTATGAACTGCACTTAGGCACACATCTTTCTTGTCACACCATCGCAGTGCCATCATTTTGTCTGTCTGCCAGGCAACCATTACTCCAGTCTTCAGCTTCTTATTGCCAAACATTGACGGCATGTCGCGCCGGTTAGCCCTAACGGTTCCATAGGCATCTGTTTTGTTTTGCAGAAGAAACTAATAAAGTTCAGGAGACATATAAAAGCTGCCGGTTGTTATGCAATAGCCCTGATTTAGCAATGTCTCCATGAGTGAAAGAATGGTTGCCATTCCATAGTAGCTGTATTTTGGATTGAATTTTGTTGCTTTTCCAGTGCATATGACTGAATTCCAAATGTAGCCAGTTGATGATTCGCACAGCATGTAGGATTTTATGCCAAATTGTGCTTTATTTGATGCAATGTATTGTATCCAGCTGAGCCTTACCTTGTAGGACATTTCATCTATGCTGATATCTCTTTCTGGCACATAGCTCTGTTGGAAATTTTGTAGAATCATTTGAGATACTTCCCAAATGTTCTTGATTGCTGAGGCACAATGGGCCTAGGCATGAAACCAGTGTTGAAATAATGAAACCCCCTTGCCCCAATCCCATATAACTTACCACACTTGCAACCATTAGCTTGGAAAGGGCAAGGCCACAGTTTTATTTAAATTCCACCTCGGAAACATGTGAACACTTTAAACCAGTGCCAGTCACAGTTGTACTGTGAGCACACTTTAACATTAAGGTTGAATTCCAAAAGGGGCCTGTCCTTACCATAAGTGCTGGACAGACAGCCTACTTCCAATTTCCAATCCAGGGCATAGCCCATTACAGCAGCTTTTAATGCTGGCAAGGTCAAAAAAATGCCACCTGCCCATCATCATTTAACTGACGGGCGCCCCACCACAGCCAGCGCCTGTTCCATACCATGCTGAAGGCGAAGGTTGAAAATGTCCAGGCCAATGTTATTAAGGTGAACACCGTCTGGTCTTAACAGATCACTATTAGCACCCTCTAAATCCTTGTGCCAGATTACAAACCCCCCAATTTGCCAAACAAACTTGGATTCTTGGACATTCACCTTCCGGCGGAAACCTTCCAAGCATGGGCCAGGGATGTCCTGGGCCCAGAGCAAGCGAGGTACAATTTTGGACCAAATAAGAACTAATCTGGTGAAGACAGCATAACAATGAGCGATGTCTTGTTTGATAGCAGAAATGAGGTCCACGGAACCTGTGTAACCCACGTCATTCCCCCCAGCGTGAAGAATCAATATAATGGGGCCAGAAACATGGTAACTAAGGCATAAACACTCTGGGAAGACCTGAGGCCAGCGTAAACCACGCAGCCCGAGCCAACAAATTCTGGCGATACCATAGGAAAACCTCAAATTCTTCCCGTAGCTCCGAACTTCAGACCGACGATAGGCCAAGTAAATAAAGGAATCTCCGACGATCCAGACCAAAGTCGGACGAGAACCTGAATTCAAAACAACAAGTGTGGGCGGACGTACAAACAAAAATGAGACAATTCCCACCTACCCAAATGCTGGAGCTATGTATCGGAAAAACCCATGCCAGAAGCCGGAACGAGTGCGTCGAAAAGCCGTATGAGGGGAGGCCTAATTTGTCGAGGCAACAACGGAAAACAATCAGAAATTGGAACCTACTCAGGAAGGTAGAATGGGTGTGAATGAAGAAAGTGGTGGGCATGCAGACCTGAAGTGCAAGGCCAAAACTGACACACCGTGCTCAGAGAAAGTCACATTCTCGGTCAAGATGCTGCCCGCCGTGGACCTGGATTTCGAAACCAGCTCACCGATGCGAAAGACACCAAAAAATGCCCAGGAGAAAGCTACCCGAAAAAGTAGAACCTCAAAACAGAGGAACACACAGACAGCAACAGGTAAAGGATACCGGAGTGGATATGAAGGGAAACCGGGCGCCAGGAGTCAGGAGACTGGGTGGCGCGTCTCCAACCCCACAACACCCGCCAGATAGGAAAATTCCTTCGTGACTTCTTCCCAACTGAGGAGCTGGAACCAAAAGGACAATGCAGACATGGACGAAGCAACCGTGGAGCTCGACAAATCTTTTTGAAGCAAATACATCAGGTAAGAGAACAGAGCCAGGCATCTGTCCTGGTAAGACGAGATTGAGAACTCACCGCTTGACACTTTGACCCATTTGTCCCATATCCAGCAGTACGAAACCCACGCCTGAGATAACGATGCCCGGAGAAGGTCTAGCAAGCGTCGGAAACGAGGTTCCACAAATAGGTCAGACAAGGAAGGCCCTCCAGGGAAGCCTACGGGACCAGGGAGTGAAATCGATCAAGCTGCAAACGAGAGAGAGCATCAGCAATATCATTAAATATCCTGGGGATGTGCTTAGCTCTGAAACATGTTAAACTGCAAGCATCTGAGAACTAAAAAAAACACAGTAATGATAAAACCGGAGGGGATCTAGCGGACAGTTGGTTGACCACCTGAACCACGTTCATATTATCCGACCAGAAAAACCCTTGGCGGTTGTGCAACCTCTCGCCTCACAGCTCAATGGCTACAATACTTGGAAAAACCTCCAGCAGGGTGAGGTTGCTCAACAAATCCACGTGGAAAACACTCCACGTGACCATTCCCCCTGGAAAAAGGCACCAAAGCCACAGGAGCCCGCTGCATCAGTGTACAGCTCCAGCTGTGAATTCGGGACCTCCTCCAGTAGCCAGCAAGACTGGCCATTGTAAGACTGGAGAAAGGATAGCCAGATTTCCAAGTTGTCCTGCATGGGCTTGGTTATACAGGCATAATGGTTCATTGCTCACGATAGGCGTCTACAAAATGCCCTACCCATGCAGATGACTCTACAGGCAAAGACCAGGTGTCCTAACAAGGACGGAAGCTGTTTCAACTGAATTTTTTTTAGCCCCTTTGGCCAAGCGAACCAGGGAGAGGAATCTAACTAATTTGTCACTGGGCAAACAAAAAACCATTGCCACCATAACTATTTCTATACCCAAAAAGGATAACACCGTCACAGGGCTCTCAGTTTTATCAGCCGACAGTGGAATGGCAAACCGCTCACAGGTATCCTGAAAAACAGAAAGTAGCTGCTGACACTGTCCACTTCCGGCTGGGCCTGTGAAGAGGAAGTCATCTAAGTAATGTAACAGTGAATGCAGGCCATTCCTGGAAGCTATTAAAGAGCTCAAAGTAATAACACGAAATGGCATAGCCCATGGGAAGTCATATGTCAAAAAAGTAGCTTCCCTGAAAGTATCAGCCCAGCAGATGAAAGCATTCTGGGTGGACCGGAAGAAGGCAGAAAGCGGACTCGATGTCTGCCTTAACCAACATAACTGACTGACCAGCAGCCCTAATTAATTGAAGTGCTTTATCGAAAGAGGCGTAGTGGCTCCTGAATTCTTCCTTATCAATGCCATCATTGATCGAGGAGCCAGAAGGATATGAAAGGTGGTGGATAAGGCAGAATTTCCCCTCCTCCTTTTTAGGGACCACACCTAGGGGAGAAACCCTCAGGTTGTAGACAGGGGGGGAATCAAACGGGCCAGCCATATGCCCAAATTCCAGCTCCCTCCGGAGCTTCTCAGCCATGATGGACTTCAAATTAGACGCCATGGTAGGCTCATCAGAATAAGTAGAGCGGATCCAAAAGCCACGATCCAAACCGTCCCTCAAGATCAAAGCCTCCCTATGAAGGCTTAGAAACAGCAGGCTTGGCCCCTGGCATGGAGAGCGGCTTGCTGCTTACTCTTCCTAAAGCACCGACTGGCTGGGTGAGCACCTCCGCAAAGTGAGCACTCATGCTTAAAACGTGGTGTATCACTTGCAGTGGCTCTCGTTAAACAGCCAGCAGACACCTTTTTGGGGGCAGCCGACGCTCTGGCTGGGGACTGAAAGGACGACAGTCTGTGGGGGCACATCAGTAATAAGCACAGGCTATCGTCCTGACAAACAAAATGACACTCCTTACCTGCCGCCATTTTCTGGCGAAACTTGAGAAAATTGAGTGTCAAATTAAAACCAACACTGATCCCCATAAACTTTGTAGGTGCCTCAGATAAGATCCAGGTAACAAAAGAGAGAAGGGGCTAACTCCGGAAACCTCTCGCAAAGTACCCCAGCATAAGCGCAGAAACCCAGCAGCCAGTTCCCAAAAGTTTGAGGAAGCTGCTTTGGTTTGTCGCTCTGCCCCATAATATTGACCCGCCGAGATTTGTACACCATCTCCCGGTCTGGGGGCACCAGCGTGAGCAAGTCAAAAAATTCCCAACGCCATATTCAATCTTTAACATCCATGGGCAAGTGCACCCCGGTCGGCAAAACCGCCCACAGAGGTCCTGCCGCAACAGTCCCCAAACCGGCCGCAGGCGTAGACATGCCCATGCGGGACAGCACAGATTTTATGACCGCAAAAATGTGTTTCTCTGGAGGGCCCGATACAGCAGTGTCACTGGACCTACCCCAAACAGGGCCGGCTCTACCACTAGGCGGAGTAGGCGGCCGCCTAGGGTGCACTGCCGGCTAGGGGCGCTTGGCCACTGTTGATCTGTCACTGGCTGCTCTGCGTTGATTCATGTAAAAACTGACACTGTCTGACTGAGATAATGAGATTGTATTATTACATGCCATTTGCAAATGTATATAGAAATAGTGACTGATCTGCCAAATACCCCCCTCCGCCCCCATCCCCCCGTGAGGCTGTATTTGATAGGCACAGGTGAAGCTGTATTTGATGGGCGCTGGTGAGGCTGCATTTGATTGGCGCTGATGATCAGGCTGGGCAGGGGATAGGTGGTGGAGTCAGGGGTGGAGCCAAGGGGGGCGGCAAAATGAGGTTTCGTCTAGGGTGTCAAAAATCCTTGCACCAGCCCTGACCCCAAACTAAATCACAATCATACTCACTGATATGTGGAGGTAGAGCCAGAGAAGGACGACCATCGCAAGATCTAGGAGGCCTGGTTGCAGAGAACCGTCCATGGGTGGGGCTGGCAGAGCCGCGGAGAATGGTGAGACAGGAGGATGTTGCAAACTGTGATCCAAAGGCGATGACCCAGCCACTGGCACTAAGGAGCCCAGGTGGCGGCAAGCTGCAGATGTGCAGGCGCAGGAGCAGCCCTAGACAAAGGCAGCAGGACCTGGTGCATGGGTAGCTGAACCTGTAAAATCCATTGTGGCATCAAAATCCCCCACCCAGCCAGGTGCTGAGGGATGAGGAGGAACAGCTGGCTGAGTCAGGCTGACAGGGGGATGCACTGTACTTGTATCTCTTGCCCGGCCGTGCGCTGGGAGATGAAGAGGAATGGCAGGCAACATTAGTCTATTTGAGTCTTGAAACATACTCAAATTTCCCACCCAGCGGGGCGCAGGGAGATGGGAAGGAGCACCTGGCAGAGTCATGGCAGCAGGTGCCGCTGTGCTGTGATCTGCCGGACCAGTGAAGCGAAGAGCCACACCACGAAAGGCATTGCCGTGCCATAGGACTGCTCCCACTCTGCTGAGCATAGGGAACGAGGGGGCCGCCACATCAGCAGGAGTCCCGGGCATTTGCTGTAACGCTGGGGGAGAAACCAGTGCCCCAGCTCCCGCCCAGGAGGGCGCAGAGGCGGATGGAGGAATGCAGAGCGCCACAGCTGGCTGGCTCCCCACATCAGATGCGAGTCCATGTTCGCTCAGGCAAGTAATGCAGAGGGGACAAGTACTGGCATTACTTGCCTGAGGGGACATTGACTCGTACCTGCCATGTGGTCTTACATTTTGCTGGTCCTTTGATATGGCCATTAAAGTTTAAGCGAGTTTTACCTGCTGGGAAGGAAAGGCTTTCTCTGTCTGGGTCGGCTTATTTGCTTTATGCACCCGTCTGATTCATCCATATACTTATGGTTACCTTTTTGAGCTCTCCCTCCACTGACAGCTTGTAACAAGATCCGTTCATGGCAATTTGAATAAAGTTTTACATAAACCTCTGCCCAGTATCTGGTCCTTGCCCACAGCGTTGCCACTTTTGATTTTCTGATTTATATACATTTTTTTTTTTTCCATACTCTCTCTTTTTTTGTTTTTACTTCTATCTGTCAATTGATGTATCTGGCATATTTGTAAAGACCCCAATGTCTTCGACTTCCCATGTGACCTCCCGATGCGCCGTCAGTCAATGCTGTACCCAGCACAAAAGGGGCCCTCACTATGTGTAGGGGGCCTCTTTGTCTGTCTCCCCATTGGGTTACCCCCACGGGAATTAAATTTCCTGTGTCGGGCCCTCTCCGGGGTGATTCTCAGTGTCGATGGTTTTAGTCTCTTCTGCAGATTCCTTCTCCTCCGGATATTTACATCCCAGGGATTGGAAGCAGTATTGTGCACATCCAGCTTCCGGGTCTCTGACCCCGTGGCCAGATGTGACGCACTTGCGCCATATGCGATTACGTTTTGCCTGTGCAATATGGAGACGCTAGGGACTATGATCGGCGCCATTCCTCCTTTGACGCTGGACGGTGCAGACATCCGCCCGAACAGAGGGACTTCAAACACACCGCCTTAAGGGACCTGAAATTGAACAAACAACATATTCCAGGTACAGTTAGACTTCTTGCAATCATCTCCCTGTTCACCTTGAGTGGATCTGAGGGATAGCGTTCTCTATTTATACAGACCCAAATGTGAACTAGTGTTACAGGGGGGCTCTCCCCCCTTCGTTCTCTCTCTCTCTTAGCGGAGAGGCCTAGATTAATAGTATTTTTTGCGTTTCCAGTGCGGACACCCACCTTCACACCACCTTCACAGATGGGCTCACTGCATAATCTGGAAACTTAGAATCTACAAGGAAAATGAAAAATACCCCCCTCTATGAGACCCCATTTCTGACACAGGTGCCAGGTATTTACTTAATTATATTACTTTTCATTTTACTCTTTGTTCTACAGCAGGTTCCCGCACATTCTCCTTTTTTTTTTTTTACAATTTTTAACTCTTTATATTCACAACCTATATGAGGCATGTTGCTCCTGATTGTTGGACTTTGTCCTATTAGTCCTTGTACAGCATATAAGACTATACATTGCGGCGCATGGAAATAACACATGTGACAGTTGTAGTGATATTGTGGTCTATTTTTAAACATCTGTAAGTCTTGTTGACAGTGACATGGAAGTTATCATAAAAAAATGTTCTAAAAACATTTTGAAAATGCTATGATAATATTCTAATGGGTGTTTATATTTACAGAGATGGTATAATATCCCTGAAGAAGATGTTTGTTTTATAAAAATTGAAATGCGTTGGATGTCCCTGACACTACAACCACTGAGCCATCCGTGGTACAGTAGTCTTGCGGGGAATACCATCCTAGGATATGAATATTCAAAGACATGTTTTCCTTTATGTATTCTGTATACTTATATTGTGCAATGGAATGTATTCTTTATTAAATTATACCTTTTAAACTGAAATCAATAAATTAATACAACTTTTAATACAAAACTATAGGTTTATGTAAAACTTTATTCAAATTGCCTTTAAAGTCCCATATATGAGGTATCCTGTTCAAAACTTGAATTCAAGGGATGTGGCAATCACACATGTAGTTTGTATGGTTCTATACTTCCTTTTACACGATCCGTTAATTTCATGGACTGGTGGGTCAATTTTACCTTGAGATACCCCTTGTGTTTTTTTCCCCCTTTGTGTGCTATATGGATTATTCTGCTTTCATCCAGTGTCCCCTCTGCTATCACATTGGTTGGATACTGAGTACAACACCCTACTTGTATCTTGCATGCCCTGGTCCTGAAGAAGCGGGGGGAACCCGCATAACGCGTAGACCATTTGACACGTGCATGTGACGATTCATGATCTTTAAGGGTTTAGAATGTGTACTTATGTCCTTTTTAATGGTATGTGTTCAACATATTTTATGGATTTGTTAAACTACAATAAAATCTATATGAAATTTTACCCATTTTTTGCAGTCGTATGTTCTCATTTGGCATATTTAAAGTCCCACCCCAGGTTACCCCATTATGATTTGCAAATGTTTCAGAGATGATGCCAATGTGAACATTTGATTATTTATTTATGACATGCCACCTATCTCCTCAACTATTAAATGCTGTACCATGCGCTTGTATGAAAAAGTATCCTGTTCACTTTGTATCGCTTCCTTTGTGTGAAATACCTGACGTTCTTTCTGGCCAGTGTAGTCAGTTTTCTGGCTGTGCTGGGAATTCACCCTGCTCTCCTCCAATTATTAGATTTGTGCAGACATGCAGACACCCCCGCCCCTGCAAGACATTCACTGGGAAGACCAGTTTTCTGTTGTCTCTCATCCCCTAGCTCTTTGAATCCCTTATGCAGCTGAGAACAGAAGGTATGCAATCCCTTATAGAAAGGGAAAACAATGTATTTATAATAAAATGTTTTGCTTTCATTTCCACTTTAAAGAAGTTGTATCGCCCTTCGGTGGATTTTTACCTACAGGTAAGCCTATAATAAGGTTTAGGAGATATTCAGCTTGCATGCAGCCGCTGACGTCAGCAGCGCATGCGCAGTGAAGTCCCGGCGAAGGTCCGGCTTATCGTGCTGGACCTTGCCGAAACAGAGGGCTCCCACGCGCAGGATGTCTCATGGCTCCAGTCACTCACAGCACCAGAGCTGCGAACCCGGGAGGATCCCCCAAGGGAACATGTCAGCTCCCTCAGAGGGGACCGAGCGGCCCTGTTGGATCTGCCAAGCTCATTATGCCTTTGCCTTACAGTTTTTTATTTGGAAGCTTGGGTGTACAACCGCTTTAATCTGAATAAGTTGTTTTACAAAGTGAGGATTTACATAAACTTTAATGACTTAGAATGTATGGAAACCAGAGACAGCTTGCTGTTTTTAGTAGGAGGTTGCAATGGCAATCTACCTATTTCTCCCAGTACAGATTTCCTCCAACTATTGAATTTATGGTTAGGGCTTTGAACACAGTTTCCAAGGCTATGTGGCCTGCAGCTGGAGTGGAGCTAATTTTTTTTTTTTAGATAGGCCCTAGAGCTATAGAACAGTTGAAACTAGAATGCAGCTACACTTCACAGACTTAAACTGACATTCTGCAGCTGCTCTTGTCACTGCTATTTTGCATGCCTTACATGCACTTAAAATAACACAAGAATGCAATGAATGTTGTACTAGCCAAATAGGGGGATCTCAATTGCAATAGCATTTTAAGATATTTTCTTTTATGTGTTTTTTTTTTTAATCTTTTTATTGATGTTAGCATAATACACAGAACCAACAGAACATTCATGATCATAGCATGGTGACATATAATGTAAGGTGACATAGATGGGCATAATTGATTGTTTATTATTTGGGAAATTACCGTATTATGATACTTGGCCCACGCATGAGGTTCTGGCAATTTGTAAAAATGGTCTAACTTGGGATTGCACCACAGTGGGGAGAATGACCGCCTGCGTCTCAGGCCAGGAGGGTCGTAAGCATTGCTGGTGTTAATGCATCGGGGGGGCCACAAAATGGAAGGAATTTCAATGCCTCCAATGACTTAACTACTCCACTAATAGCTGGATTAGTAGAGCCTGGTGTCAGCCACCACGCAATGGTTACCAACAGTGTGGCCAGAAAGTATTTATGAAAATCCGGGAATGCTAAACCACCATGGGAGGCAGGATACAGTAGTGTGGTCCATCTATATCTCGGGAATTGGGGAGCCCAGAGAAAGGAAGAGAACATTTGAGAAAGGAAGAGAACAAGTCGGGCAAAACAAGATTTGGGGATCCATTACGGTGAGTTTCAGAAGAGGTAGGTAAGCTTAGGCAGACTCTTCATTTTTACTAAATTAATGAGTCCTAGCAAAGATAAGGGAAGGGACTCCCATGCTTTCATTTTTAGCCACATCTCCTGAATTACCAGGGTTAAAATTAAAGCTATATAGTCTGTAGCCTGTCTAGAGATCAACAACCCCAGATATTTCAATTGTTCCACCCATTGTAGTGGGAGACCTGAAGAGACTGTAGCCCTGGCTGCGGGGTCTATAGGGAAGAGCAAAGACCAGTTCATCTGTATTCCGGTTATAGGAGCAAAAGAATTCAGAACCTGGAGGGCACCATTTAGTGACTGTCCAGCTTCCTGCAAAAAACAGCAGGAGGTCATCCGCATACAGAGCCACCCTCTCCTTCAGCCAGCCAATTCTCCACCCTTTGATATGCAGGGAGGTATGGAGTGCTTTGGCCACTGACTCCATCGCAATGGCGAATAAGGCCGGAGATAGAGGGCAGCCCTGCCGGGTGCCTTGTGATAGGGAAAAAAAAAGGGACAGACTCCGCCCAAACCTGATGGCAGAAGTAGGGTGCTTGTAGATGGTCTGCATCCATTGGATAAACTTCAAAGGGAAACTCATTCGGCGAAGGACCTCCCACAGAAAAGGCCATTCCACTGTGTAAAGGCCTTTTCGATATCTAAGGAGGCCGCCACCACTCTTGAACCCATATAAAGGTGTTGCGTGTGGATATTAGTGTGTAGCCTCCTTAAATTGATGTCAGTCGATCTATTAACCCTGCTTGGTCTATGAACCCTGTTTGGTCTATGTCAATGATCATGGATAATAGGGGTTGCAGTCTCAAATTAATTAATTTAGTGAGGATTTTAAAATCTAAATTTAGGAGGGCAATCGGTCTGGAAGAGGCACAAGAGGTTGGGTCATAAGGTGGCTTGTGGAGCACAATCACATGGGCATGATACATGGAGGGTGGTAGTTCCCCCATGCATAGACTATAGGAGTATAGAGAGGCAAGAATGGGTGCCAGAAGGTCGTTGCAGTTTTTATAGAACTCAATGGGAAGACCATTTGGGCCCGGTGACTTCCCCATCGGGAAAGACCCAATGGTAGCAAGGACCTCACCTGGGACTATCAGTCTCACCAGAGCAGCAAGATCCTCATCCGAGAGCCACCCTAAAGCCAGAGGGTCGAGCCACTCTGCCAGATCCCTGGGGTCAAAATTTTGAGGTAGAACTGAGGTGTATAGAGTATCATAAAATTCCCTAAATTCCTTGAGTATGCCTGGTAGAGAGGATACCAAATCTCCTGAGGAGGTCCAAATCTCAGGTATTAGGGTCACTGGTAGGTCATGTTGTGTCAACATTGCTAATAAACATCCATTCCTGTCCCCTTGTTCAATAAGGGGACATAGCCTTCGGCTATTTATATAATGGTCTAATCTAGTCATTTCATTTAAATGAAGTTGAAGGTCTCTATTTGCTGCCTGGAGCTGGTCAAAATGGGCCTCAGTAGGGTCCTGTGCATAATCCTCAGTACAGGAAGCAACAGCGTCCCGAAGGGAGGTCGCTGCCCCTTCCTGATCTCTACAGACAGCGGATATGAGAGAAATGTACTGACCCTTGGTGAATGCCTTGAAGGCATCCCAGGTAGTCTCTGGAGAAGAAGACCCTGAATTAAGCTCCCAGTGTTCGGTGAGATGGGGTGGAATTTTGTCTGCTATCTCCAGGTGTGTAATCCAGGGGGGCTAAGCCTCCAAATAACGGAAGAGCGTGAGCTTGGTAAGCATGAAACATGAATAGGACTGAGTGGTGGGGTGTTTCCATCTCCACACCTCCTCCACACCCATTGCCTGAGCCCAGGCAAGCAGTTCAGAGGAAAAGTGTTTGGGAGGGGCTGGCCTATTCAGGTCCTGGGCTAAGATAGCATTAAAATCTCCCATAATTAGTAGTTTAGCTGGACAACATGGGGTGATCTTCTCCAGAATAGTATATAGAAGTTTTTAGGAAAACGACGGGGGGGGCACATAGACATCTCCCACAATGAAGCGTTGACCCCAAAGCTTCAGCACCACAACCATATATATCTACCCAGCGGGTCTGCATGTACCTGTTCAATCTCACATGGAAAGAATTTACTGACTAGCACTGACACCTTGCAGGCAAGGGTGGAGTATGAAGCGTGGAAAGTTTTCTGAATCCAGGGTTTTTTGAGTGCCAACAGTTTGCTGCCCACGAGATGCATCTCTTTCAGGAGAACAAAGTGAGGAGAGTGAGATTTAAGATATCGGAATAGCAGGGCTCGTTTGAATTTCGAGTTTAGTCCATGTACGTTCCAGGATAGGATAAATGTGAAATCTCTAGGTGACGGCATTGTGCCAGGAGAAAGCAATAAAAGTATGGGAGGGACCTAGGGGTCTCAGCAAACATCTCGGGAGCAGCAAAGACAAAGAGAGCCAACACCAGTATACTGCACATATAAGCATCAAACATTCAAAAATAACACCACAAAACAAATTAGAAAACAAAGATTTAAACCCTGGAGACATTGGGTGCCTACCCTGCCCTGATCTGTAGCCCACCACGGGAACTTAGGAGGGTGCAGATGGGGCCTATACCCGGAAACTGAAGCCTTGTCTGGCAAAAGTGCAATATTTTGTCCAGAAAACCAAGGAACAGAAAATGGGGGGAAATGGAAAAGGAAAAGTGCTACTGAAGCCAGTCACAATTCAGTCACTGGAGAGGGGTGGGGTGGGGGGGGGGGCATACTATTTGTCCACAAACTCCAAGTCCAAGGAAAAAAAATCTCTGATAACAGAAAAAGTGTAGGATAGTTATAAAACAGAACTTGACATCCTCATTCAGGACTTCCCAACATGACAAACTGTGACAGAATACTTAGCTGAGGCCAGCCGGGTTGCATAGGACCCCGATCAAAGGGCAGACATCAGGAGTCAGCGGGTGTCAAGCCAGGCTGAAGCTGCATCTGGTGTGTCAAAGAAACGGGTAGAAGCGGCAGCCTGTGTGCTGGCTGCCATCACTGAAGTCGGAGGCTTTGTGGGCAAGATGGCTGCCGTCAGGGAGGAATGCGAGTCACTTAGGCCTTGTTGTGCAGAACAGGTTTTGGGAGGGCCCATCCGGACACCACAACAGCTTTGCAAGAGGCTAGGGTAGGTGGGAAGAAGTATGCCAACCCTCGGAGAGCAGGACAGGCAATGTATTGGAGCTGAAAGCTGGGATCATGATCGGAGCTCCGGCAGTGCACGTCCTCTCCTTGTCACATGCTAGCCACGCCCCCAAGATATTTTTTTGTATGTTTTAATTGTATCATGCTTTTCTCTGGTGACATTTAGAATAGGAGGCTATTTTGCGGAGACTGACCCCATTGGAAAAGTGTTGCTGGAAGCTCAAATAGCCTCACGTACTGGCGGCCCCTGTGTCCTTGTGTACTAGCAGCCTCTGTACAGCCCCATCATTAGATAACAGATCAACTGATATTTCCCTTATGTGAGATAGGGAATCCCATCCACACTGAGGGATACATTGGGGTTGATTTACTAAAACGGGAGCGTGCATAATTTGGTGCAGCTTTGCAAAGAAACCAGTCAGCTTCCAGGTTTTATTGTCCAATCTTAATTGAACAAGCTGAAGTTAGAAGCTGGCTACCATGTACAGCTGCACCAGATTTTGCACTCTTTAGTTTTAGTAAATTAACCCCAATGTATCACTTCACAATGCACATACTATGGCAACAGCCTTGCCCCTCCACTTTGCAGACACTTCCACTTCTTTCGGCACCTGAGTCAGTTCTGCAGCTGGGTTTTGAATGATTGTTGGAGTCTGGGATTGGGGTATGTCTACACTGATGATCAGGAAGGGGGACTGGCAGGGGTTGCCTTTATTTATGAGGTGTGATGTGTTTTATTGCTTGCAAAACTATTATTCACTAAGAACATACGGTATGTTCCAGGCAGAAAAACCATCACAGTGTATAGAACATGGAGTAACAGGGGCTTAGTGATTAGGGTGAAGAGAACACACAGTAAACCATATCAAATAAACAACACTAATCACTCATTGTTATGTAGCGCTACTCACATGAGGTCCGTTTAAAGGATCTGTACCCCACTGGTTGCCCTGACCTTGCAAGTCCTCCGATACCTCCGAAACTCCAGGTTCCGACATTCTTGTTGTGACAAAAAAATACTCAGAAACACACAGTCAAGTAAAGCAGTTAGATCTTATTTACTGAAAGCTTAAGAGCAATGAAATTCAGTAACATAAAAATTGTCAGCTGCTGAGGATTTACTACAACTAACCCTGACAGCAGAAACAGTCAAAATAATTACTACTGATTGCAGTATAATATAAACCCTTCCACAGAACCAACAAACTCTGCTTGAATTGAGCTCTATGGATACAGGCAGAAGAAGGGCAGAGGAATGACCAGGTTCATGTCAGACCACTCCCTTCTGTCCCTTGACATCACAGTCCCAATGAACCATATAAATCTTGTATTTAATTCAATTCAAATAATATGACCATTAAGGTTTTAGATCCTCTGTCTTAGTAGATAGAGCCCTGGGTTGAAATATGGGCCCTAATGGCACCAATGGCTTTTATCTCTTGTGTGTTGTAGTCTCTCAGAAGAAAAGATGGCCTTGCATCTTCAGCTAGCTCTTTAGTGATGTGCTTAAAGTGTCCTGACAAGCAGGGTGATGTAAGGTATGCTTGTGGTGTCCTGACAAGTAGGGTGAACACTGTTGCTGCTCAACAAACATTAAGTGTAGCACAAAGTTCTCCTACAAACTTAGTCAGAGGAACAAGACGACGGTGTCTTCATGCAGCATCCTTTGTTATAGGAATCTCAGCGACCTTCAGTGTTGATGAGTGGTGTGAGAACTCTGCAGCAGGCCTCTGCAGAATCTGGGTCAAGGGATGGCGCTTAACCTCGCATTGCAGGGCGCCACAACCCAGCTGGATCTGGTGTGGATGTAATGGGAGCTTTCTCCAGGCGCCTGCTAAATGACCAGAAGTGGAAGGCAATGGATGCTCCCACACTCCTTTATGATGACTCTTTTCCTCCCAGTCGCACAGGCCGCAACTCGGCTGCAGCACAGTCTCACACCGAGTCACTGCTTGCAGATCCAGGCCATGGTCCCAAGAGAGCAATTCTGTCCCCACACAGGCTTTTTATTACCTCCCCCAGCATCCTGTTCTACTTTTGTAGTCCATAATAGTCCGACTTAATATAGAACTTGGACTACATGTCCCAAGATGCTTTTCTCTATTCTTAGTTCTTATTCACCCTGACTTCAGGATGTGATGACATAGAGTCCGGGCTGGGCACTAGGAGGAAACAATCTCACAGTGGCAATACTGCAGAGTGTCTCCGGAATATGCAGACAACACTAGCCAGCTCCTGGCTACAGTTACTTTATGTCTCCTCTAAAGTGATGAATGCAATCCTATTAGTTGTTGTGGGTAACAAACAATACATCATGGCACTACCTCCTCTATTATTAAATACATTTAAAGGAAAAGACACCAAACAGATGATATTTATCCAGGGCACAATGGAGAAGTGAAATTATTGCCCATTGCAACCAATACTAATGCATATTTGTCTCTCTCCCTCCCCTTATCTTTTCCCCTCCCTTTCTTCGTCTTTCTCTCCCCATCTAATTCCCTCTCCCCTGATTTCTTTCTCCCCCCCTCTCTCCCTTCCGCCCATCT